>JALIZH010012237.1:0-64426 GCA_030522465.1 Rhipicephalus appendiculatus
TGTGCTCCAAATGAAGTAAAAGGGTTTGAGCAAGGAAAGGTGTAATACTGAAAGGGGAGCTAGTTGGTACACATTCATCGTAATAAATTTTTTTAGCGCAGAATAACACACGGACAAAGAGAGGGAACGACACCAGCGCTTTTTAAACTGAAGGCTTTATTCAGCGAAGGAAAACATATATACCGACAATGTCACCCGCTGCCCATGCGCACCGTCGTAGGTGCAATGTCCGGAGATATCGCGCCGTATCTGCTAGCTGGGGTCGTTCCCTCTCTTTGCCCGTGTGTTAGTCTGCGCTAAATAAGTTATTACGATGAAGGAAAGGTGATAGACTGAGGCCACTGACCGTCTAAGAAAGAAATAACAGCCTTTTGTATGGAAAATACAGAAATGCATGTAATGGACCGGTATACGCGAGAAAGACATTGCGTGTAGGTAGGAGGAAAGGGGTTAGGTATCAAGACATTTGGGGACGCTAAGGAAAACACGTTTCGGATTTTATTGGCTACTTTAAAGGGCCAGTAAACAAGCTCCGACTATTTTTGTTACACCCCCCAAACAAGCTCACCAATTCGTACAGTAGACCGCGGCGATCACATTTTCCGAATATTTACAGCACTGCGCGCCCCGCAGACTCTCCATTTCGAAAAACAATTCCGGCGCTTATTTCCTTCGCCTGACCATTCCTGCTCGTACGCGCAGTGACGCAAACTGGGTCATGGGCAATTTGACGGGCCACTGAGCTCGTCGATTGGTTTTTTGCCCTACGAAACGACGCCTTGGCCCTGCGGTGAGGCAGTTTTGGCCGCGCAATCCACATTTTCATTTTCCTGTGCAGCTATCTGCCGTTTTTTAGAGCACCAGTCTTCCGGGAGAAGCGGTGAAGCCAGAACGAACGCCTCGGAGATAAAGAGGCGTCTCGCTACTTTACCGCTAGTGGAAGGATGCTCCTCGCTCGACGCTTCTTCCCCGCGCCGCTATGACACGTGCTCATGTGGAGGAAGCCCTGCTCGGTCGTTGGCTGCGCTCCGATGACATATCGCTGACGTCGTGTCACGTTGCCGAAGTGGGCGGAGTCAACACGACTGGCTACGCCTTCGCCTCCCTATGGCGGAGTAGTGTGGCGAGGCCGCACTGAAAATTTGAAACAAGCTGAAACGGACGTTCTATCCGCTGTAACTTCCTTACTATAGCACTCATTCGCAAAATTATTACGGCAGCATGTTCACATAGCAAATGTGCGCATATTTCTATCCACTACAATTTTCGGACCTCGGGCTCGTTTACTGGCCCTTTAACAGGAATAGTGGTCCCTAGTAACCTTATTTAAGAACGAATTGGGAGAAAAAAGAAGCTGTGTACATCTTCAAAAAGTTAGTTGACAGGCGCACGACCCATGATATTAAATACCTCACAGGATACTGTTAATTACCGCCCTGTTAATTAGAGCTCAGCATGCCTGTAGGCATCCCTCTTGTATGCCATCCTGGCCCACGTAGCATATACCTAATGCGAAGGGGCTAGAATCTATGTGATACGCTTGTGCTGTAAGGACGACTTAATATATTGTCTATTTTATCTGTAACATATCTGTCTAACTTTCTGTCTAACTTCAAGAATCTTTACGGCTAATAACAACCGAGCTCATTTTAAATTCGTTACCGCTTAATTACTCTGGATGTTGAAAGATACGCTCGTCTATTATTTACTTAAGGCGTGTACGGCAGTGGTGAGTCAGCTCTCTCAGGCAGGGATATAACTTCGTATTTCAGAGTACACGACTAATGAGATCACAAATTGAGCGTTGTGCCCACTCGGAGCGAACAAAATTTCCCGCGAAAGGAGCCACGTCGTGAATAGAACGAGGACAATGAAAAAAGCACTCGCAATAAAATGTACAAGACATGCACTGCGCTGAAGGCGGACTAATTAGCATATTTAAGCGACCCAATTTCAGTGGAAGTCCGATAGTGGTCTGTTTCTTACGACCGAATTTTCATTTAATTGTGATCGCTCTGTGCGTTTTGCTACACCATGTGATGTGCCGTTCTTTCGAAGGTTCTGCGTTTTCTTTAATTATTTTCTTTACGCATTACGGTTGAATGAACCGAGTAAGGCTGAAAATCGCCGTTTCTTAGCTTCGTCTGCCGCGGTAATTACGGTCTCACTTAACGGATTGCTGCAAGTAATTACCTGAAACTTGATGTGTCAGGCGATTGAACCGAAGGTAATTATCTTCGCTGTCTGCAAAGTTTTTTTTTTTTCAGTACCTCCATCTTCAGGGAAAGATTTTTCTCTTACATGGTTACTCAAAACACTATCGAGAAAACTCTAATGGCACACCCACATGATCTCGAGGGTTTATATTTAGAGCTTATGTTTGACGAAAGCCTGTAAAAAACACACAAAAAAAACCTGCAAATTTTTCGCTTCATTTGCTCTGTCAGGGGCATTTGCTTGACTTTGTTGTCTGCAAAAATCGTGAAAGCGTAATTTCTTGCCGCAACATGAGGGAAGTGGAGATTTTTACGTAAAACATGGCTTTTTAGAAAGTGCATGCTTGTTATACAGTTAAAGCTCGATCTAACGAAACCCGATTTCACGAATTTCCCGATCTAATGAAGAAATTTCTATTCCCCGGCAGGTTCCCATAGAGTTGAATGGCGTCATCAAATGGAATTAACGAAGCTTTCATGGCAGTAAACTAGGCGTCTAGTTCAAGAAAGTTTTATGCACCTTGTCACCCGACTGAACATGCAGGCTACAGTAGCAGCCTCGTAAAAGTAGTCGCCGAAGGACTACTGAAGAAAGTTCAGGCAAGAAATAACCCAGGAAAAGAAGAAAAAGCTGAACAGAAGAAAAAAAAAATACGGTCTTCATATCATATGTACACTGTCAATCTTTATGAAAGGGAACACGCGATCGCGTGGCAAGCGCGCTCCGGCGGCTGCTTGCAGCGCCTTCAAGCGTGAGCGATAGCAACCACAGCCTCTTTTCGTGTCATCTAGTGGCGAGCAAAACAACCAGTCATAGGTGATATGCAGCCCACACAGTCGATGAAGCCGGCTGCAAGATTGCAACCCCCTCCCCCTTCAAAGCGATTACGCAAGAAGCTGGGCCAGCGGCGTGTCGTCTGCTGCTGGTAAACTATGCTTGGCACGCGAGCGCACTCGAAACGGTCGGCCGCTTGGCTTTCACGCGTTGCGCTTCGGCTGATTTAGAGCGGTTTAGGTTGCAGCGGTGATCAGGTGACCTTTTCCTGGTGGTTTGCCGTCTTGAAATCCCTCACCGAACGCCGTGGAGAACCTTTTAGATAGAATCCCACTTTGCCGAGAACGCGTTGCCTGCCAATACAAAAAGTACTAGTATGTCAGCGCTTTATGCTTTAAGGTCATGCACAGTGCCGCTGGGCTCTTGATGAGAGCGCGAGATGGTGCTGTGTAGCAAACAGGAGAAAAGGTCTCGTGGTGGTTCGGGCGATTTTTATCGATATTTATAAGTAACGTAAAAGACGTGATCATGAAACGTAAAAAGAAATATTTTCAATTACGTTACCGAAACTGAAAAAAATACGTCAATTGTCGTTTTACTTTTGACATCAACTGACAAAAAAAGTACCACATTGCAATACTTGTCAATACTTAGTGCCGTAAACATTTGTGGACATGACATTTGCCACTCCAGTTAGTAGGAATTCACACAGAGCGGCCGTTAGGGACGTGTCACTTCTCAGCATCTCCCACTCCTCCTTGATGACAACCCAAAGGTCGTTCGCCGAGAGTCCCTGTAAGGACCGGTCCGCCAGCGCGCTTTTCAAAAGTGCCCAAACGTTTTATACTGTGCTCAGATCTGAAACGCCCCTAAGCACTGACAAGTGTCGCAATGTGTTACTTTTTTTCTGTTCGATGAGGGATTTCCAAACGGCAACCCACCACAACACAAAAGGTTCATCTGGCTACACCGCTGTCGCCTAAATCACTAAATCAGCCGAAGCGTAACGCGTGAAAGCCAAGCGGCAGAGTTTCCCCGTTTCGAGTGCGCTCGCGTGCCAAGCTTAGTTTACAAGCAGCAGACGAGACGCCGCGGGCCCGGCCTCTTGCGTAATCGCCTTCAAGGGGGAGGGGGTTGCAATCTTGCAGCCAGCTACATATCACCCGTGGCTGGTTGTCTTGCTCGGCACTAGATGACGCGAAAAGAGAAAGAGGCTGTGGTTGCTCCCGCTCACGCATGAAGGCACTGAAAGCAGCCGCCGGAGCGCGCGGGCCTTGCGTTCGCGTGTTCCCTTTCATAAAAATGGACAGTGTACATGGCGTGACCCAGAAACTAAAGAAAATAGCCAAGAAAGAAGGCATCATGGTCGTATGTTCCAGGCTTATTCGATGGCTATTTCGATGGGTGGGCAAGTCAACGATAGTCGTGAAAGGAAGCAATGCAGCAAAGATCACAAAGAAAAAAAAAAACACACACACACATGAATTTCTGCATAAATTTAAATTTCTGTGCAAATTGCGAGACCAGTAGCGTTGTCGAGTGGTCTACGCCAAGCGCAGCCTTCGTCAAGACGCCGTACTTTCTATTTCTGCATCAGGGCATAACCGTTCATTTCTCTATGGCGAAACACCGAATTCACCTTGTATGCACTGTCAACCGCTGGTGTTACCTATAACTTTCCCCTGCCAGCGTTAATTCCGATCAGTTAACTTGAGTGTGTGAGCGTTCATCGTTCCACCGCGTTCCTGCATGACTTTTGTCGTTGTCTTAGTCTTGCGTCGGTCTCGGTGGCTTTCCTGGAACTTCTGGCGACGCGCCTTCGTATACGTATGACGACGCGCGTCGCTACTTCGTCGAAGCTCGCAATTCAGGGGCGTCCAGTCGGAGCAGCTCATCATTTCTGACGCTTTACAGCCTCTCATCTGTCAACATAGGGTCGTCTTCTAACTTGCGCGGCCCCGAATCCGTCATACAGTGCGGCAGGAAGGCCACCGGTTCCGGTACAGCTAAATGCAAGCAGTACTTTAATTGGAACTAGGACAGACCAAAGTTCTCTGCGAGTGAAATACGAAAGAGTAAGCCAATTTCTGACGTCTGCTTTTGTTATGAACTTGGAAGTTCAATAGCTTTTTTGGTATTCATTTCAGGACGATACAAGGAACGCGTTCTGATATAAAACTACGCTAGGGCAAATTGTGTTCAGGAACCCTTCAATGCTTCTTGTGGGTTGAACTTGCTGCTTTAATACGATCTGGGGTTTTACGTCCCAAAACCACAACATTATTGTGAGATGCTACAGTGGAGGGCTCCGGAATTTAGACAATCTGGTGTTCTCTAACGTGCGCTGACGTCGCACAGTAGACGGGCCTCTGGAATTTCGCCTCCATCGAAATGCGATCGCCGCAGCCGGGATAGAACCCACGACCTTCGTGTCAGCAGCCAGGTGCCCTAACCACTGTGAGCGGCCGCGCCACTGTATCACCGAGGCGGACGGCGAACTTGCTCCTTCATTGGCAAGGAATTCGTAGGTGCCATTTAAACGGTACCATGCAAATCATTTGCTTAACCCAGTAGTTGTTTGCATAAAGGATGAAATGGAAACATCATTTTGTTTTTGTAGTGTGCTACTTTGTTTAGGCCACAAGTAAAGCTATTTGTATAGGCAAGCGAACTGGTGGTGGTGTGCCGCGTGCCCACCCTTACTGCGCATGCGCAAACCCTTTAAAAAATAAAAAACCTCCTCTCCCCCCTCTCTCTCCTCTAGGCATCCCTCCCCGCGGCAACCACACCCTCACTGCGCATGCGCCTCCCCTCCTCTCTCCCCTCTTACACTCCCCCCCTCTCTCCTCTAGGTATCCCTGCCCGCGGCGTCTACACTCCCACTGCGCATGCGCGTCCCCCCTCTCTCTCCTCTCCTACGCTCCCCCCCTCTCTCCTCTACGCATCCCTGCCCACGGCGTTCACACCCTCACTGCGCATGTTAAATGTTAAATAGTTAAATGAGCAACCAGCTAGCCCAATAACAAGTTCTTCTACAATATTGTATGGAGGTTCCATACGCTTAGCGTTTTAAACTGCCACGAACACGTGCTAATTATGATCGTTTGCCTAAAGTAACTCCTTTAGCTCACTTTAGAATGAAACAGAGAAAAAAAATTGAAGGACACTTTGTACATTCCAAAGTGTGTTCGGCGAAAGCGTGTGGCCATTCCACTGATTATGCCATGTCTTTATTCTTTTACACTCTCAGTGGGATAACCCTCAAATCGAATGGGTGCGCGTTTTCTTCTTTAATTTTTTACCGCGAATCGCAGCGAGACGCGAGACTAATCTTCCTCCGTTCGCATCCGTTAGTATTTTCTCGCGCTTTGTGCATCGTGCAAACGCCATAGCGTTCCACCGCTTAAATTGGCGGGCCCTTTGTCAATTCGAAAGTGTATTCCGTGAACGCCTGTGACCATTGAGACGGCGTCGGTCAGAATGATTGCAAACGCTGGGCACAGCGAAGCTACGCAAGCAAAGAGCGAGCGCTGTAGAGTGCGACGCGACCGGCGTCCATTTGCGCATCCCGGCGGCCACCTGGCTCCGTGCCAGAGCTCGGATGGACGGGACGGACGGACATGGACGGACGGACGGACAGACAGACAGACAGACGGACGGACGGACGGACACCGGACGGATGGACGGACGGACAGACGGACGGACAGACAGACGGACGGACACCGGACGAACGGACGGACGGACAGACGGACGGACACCGGTCGGACGGACACCGGACGGACGGACGGACGGACGGACAGACGGATGGACGGACACTGGAGGGACGGACACTGGACGGACGGACACCGGACGGACGTGAGCATGAGACATTAAAGGCTTTCGCCTTAACAGTGTTCGGAATAATTCACATTTACTTTGAATCACGCAAGAGGTTTCCAGTGTCGCCTTGTCGTAGGCACTCCGTGCTAGGACATATTAGGACGAATCGTAGCGGCGTCACCACATGTGTTCGTCACATGATGAAAGAGAGAGACTACAACTGTATTATAGTCCAGGGCAGACGCTGAGGTTGCCCCGCGCCACCCGGCTACTCCCACGAGGCGACCGGCATGTTTAGCCTAGCGGCCCTGTCGTGGGCACATTAGGCTGCCAGAATTTGGTCATGAAAGTTTGGGCTGCACTAGGTCTTGCTGTAAGTCGGGCCGAGCAACCCGCACTCCAAAAGCATGTGTGCTAATCTGGCGGCCTGCTCGCAAATGGTGCAGGCGGCGTCGGGGAACTTGTGTGGATAAATTTAATTTAAGTGTGCTAATGACGGATGCGAATGGGTTTGAAGTAAGCGCAACGAGACTGCCTGTGCTCTATAGAGTTTTGAATGTGAAAGCGGGAAAGCCAGCTTCGCTATGTAGCAATACTTGGTAATCTCGTTATGTGTGGCTGGAGTGTCTTTATGTCCCGCATCGTGGGTGCTGTAGCTGTCGCCCACCCATGTCGACAGCAGTGCTGTCGGTGAGCGCGCGCTGCTGTGCGAGTCGACTGGTAGCCAACAGGCGCAGGAAACCAGTATATGGTATAAGGGACGATCCCATCACTGGTAGAGCTATTCAGATCCTGGCGGCCTGCGTTGATATGAGGGCCTTTTAAAAGGCGTTGACTGCCACCGTTGAGTCGGTGTACACTTCTTCACACCGGTCATTTAGCAGAGCGAGTGCGATAGCCACATGTTCGGCCACCTGGGGGTTCGTTGTGCGTACAGTGGCGCAGTTCGTTGTCGAGCCGGTGTGGTCGACGACTGGCAGCCCTCATGACTGGAAGCCCAGTCAGTTCAATCGTGGCTGGCGTCCCTAGCCAAGCCACCTCGATCTTTCGTGTATTGCAACGGTGTTCGTACACGTATATAGCGTGCCGATACTACGCAACACGCATGAATGCACCGATTACTTACTAAGAGGGAGAAACGTAGTTGACTGAGCATCAACTGATCGTCAGTGAGCGCTAAATCCTACCGTGACCAAAGTGCTTGCAGAGCACCATCGGATAGCGCCTTGCCGTTCCGAAACCTTGCCATGATCGGCTATGTTTCGCGCCGCCGGGGTAAACGAATACGAATGAAAGGTTATCTCTGACACTAGGTGAGGCCTTGCGGAACGAAACAGTACCGTTTCTTGGAAATTGAAACGTTTTCTTCACCTACGGAGCACAAAATGAAAGTATATGTGATGACAGCAGCCGCGTACACTTCTAGGCACCGCACGGGCGACGTATCCACACAAAGGAGTCCTGCCACCTACAGGTTGATCTCACTTCCAAAAATTGCTGCAGATCCACGAAGTGAATGCTGATGATGAAGCGAAGGTCCATTGACGAAATGATAAACGATATAAAAATGCCCATTTGTCCGTCCGTCCACGGATGGATGGACGCACGCACGAATAGACGGACAGGCGGACGGACGTACGGACGGAGGGATGCACGCGCGGACAGATGCACAGACGGACGGACATACAGACAGATGTGCGGACAGAGTACGGTCTATTTTAAACCTATATGCATGCTATGAACGCTCTATGTACGGTATATCCCTAGCAAAAAATCTCATATGACACGTATGACACATATCCAATAATCTCGGATAATCATACGAGAACATAAATGATTTATATGTGTTCATACGAGATTATAGGATACGAGACATGCGTGCCATATGAGAATTTTCGATAAGGATGTAACACCTGTGTTTCGGTCGGACGGGAAGCTTATGACAACGACGGTGTCAACGGACATCGTGAGAAACTAAGGAGCTTCACTCCTAAAAATACAGCGCGTGCCGAACCGGGGTCATTTACGACATTACACTATCATGCGGCCAAAGATACATAGAACAAACGGGCAGATGCCTCAATGACAGGACAAGGGAGCATGCGGCATCATTAGAAAGGACCCCTGCGAGACATCTTGCCTTCCACAATCGCCAATGTAAGTGCACGGTCAAACTGCACAATATCCAGATTTTAGCAAGAAGCAAGGACAAGTTAACGCGCGAAATTTTAGAAGCCACGGCCATCGATGAAAGTGGACAATCATGAATCAGCACATGTTCCACACTACTAACAGAAAAGCAAAAAAAAAAAAAAACAAATCGGCAGAACCCAAGTACCATGGGAATCGATGTTATGCGAAGAATGCTGAGGTAAGGTGGCTGCGTTGTAATTTTTTTATTGACCGAAACGTTACGAAATGACGTTAAAATATGTACAAAGGTTAGACGCACAGACATACGTTGAACAGTCGCATATGTTTATTAAACCACAGTTGAGTAACGATGCTGACAGAAACATGGGTATTACCAACACCTGAAGCGGTCAGCTGATATATGTAGCGCCTGTGCTGGCGAATGGTTGCCCTGGCTAGTGCTACGTAGACCAACTTGAGTGGATGGCGCTTAAGCATACAATTAACGTTAACCCCAAGTGGTGCCTGTATCGTAGGAGTACATAGGTAATGTTTTTAAAATTAGATAGCCAGCACTTCAACCCCAATGACGTTTCACCAACATTACGCCTGCATAAGGTCTTTTTCCAAAGCAGTTTCGAGACCTGACGTGGCTCTGTGGTAGAATACTTGACTGCCACGCAGAACGCTTGGGTTCAATTCCTGCTGGGACTCTGATTACTATTCTTTGCACTCGTCCGGTCAACGCCGCCGATGTCAGTTTTTCTTAACCCCCATGTATTTAAATTACCAGTGTCAACGCCACCGATGTCCGTTATTCTTAACTCTGTCGCATTTAAATTACCAATGTCTGTCTTCACCATCCCTCGGTAGATATAAATTGTCAAACACCTGTGGCTCATACCCGCATACCGCGACCCGTGGTATACGGGTATGAGCCACGCATGTTTGGAGAAATGAGTTTGACGACGTATGTGACGGGATTTTCACGTTAGTGAAGTCACGACCAGCCATACATATTCGTTAAATCCTCTTACCCTCCCATATTAATTTTGGTTTACCTCAAGTTAAGGAGGCATCCAAACGTAGGCGGCTAGATAGATAGATAGATACGTAGATAGAAACACTCAAAGTGCTTGCAGTACGCAACGAAATGCTTCTCATATAAAACGGCCAGGCCTGCACGGAACGCTCAGCACAATCACAGCGAAAGCTGGGGGGAACGGCCTTTCTAGAGCCTTTTTTATACACTCTTGGGGCAACTACTACAAGCACACTTGCATGGTACCCCCCTACGCCATAAATAATAATATTAGGGGCGAAGCTCCTTATGCCGTGGGTCGTGCGTCCCCTGTAGTTTGTAGTACGTAGTAGCCACCTCGTGATGACGATGACGCTGCCATCATGGCACACCACATGGAATGTACCCACTATGCGTCATAACGATGACGCTGATGACGATGACGATCGCGATGCCATACAACACATGGCATCGCGATATGGTCTCACATGCATATCGTTTGACCACATGCAACCAACCACCACCGATGAACCTCCGGAGCTTCGCCCACTCATCATCATTCACTCCGTGGAGATGCTGTGATTTTTAGGGGTGAAGCTCCGATGTATGTAGTTGTAGGTAGCCACCTCTCGTTTAGTACTTGTATATGATGAACATATTTAGAGGCGATGCACCTTATGGCATTATCTGGGCGGTCCTCGGTTGTCCATGCACTCTGAGTAGCCAGTAGGCACTGGATTTCGACCAAGGTAGTGCCGGTGTGAGATGTCTCCTGTGCGTAATTTATCAACAAAAAAATTCACAACGTACATGTAAAATTAAAGTGAGCTGCAAGTCGCCATGACTCTCATCGATCCTTTAGTATAAATGCGCCCGATCTCACGTCGTTGATGATGTACTGCGCAGAATTCGCGGAAGATTACCGGTTTACCGACGCACCTCCGAAGCTTCGCCCGCTCATCATCATTCACTCCGTGGATAGGGTGTCGTCATCTCCAGTTCTCGTCTCGTTTCCGAGAGGGCGCTGTCCTATAGACATGCGTACAATATGGCGGTTGGGTGAAGGTACGCAAGATGGCGTTGGCAGTGCAGCTGCTCTCCGATTGCGCGGACCGCCGTACGAGTGCGCTTGCCGGATCGTGCTGCTTGGCGGACCATGGACGACGACCGGTCGTTGAAGTTTGAATAAAATTTCACACACACTATCGCTTTGATTACTGCTGGGCGAAACCACTGAAGATTTCACGGTGTAACCATGATTGCTTCAGTCACCATAACTCTCAACGACCCTTTAGTATAAACGCGCCCGATCTCACGTCGGTGATGATGTACCGGGCAGAATTCACGGAAGATTCACGGTTTACCGATGAACCTCCGCAGCTTCGCCCACTCATCATCATTCACTCCGTGGATATGTTTCTCTTTTTTGTGCTGCGGGGAAGCGTCTACTATGCCACTATTCGTCATTATTCGCAAAAGCGGGGTACCCACTACACACTTGTAACGCATTATGTGCAGTTTGTCGATGCTGTGGCTGACGACGATGAAGAATTATGCCTGTGACTTTTGTAATAGGTTGGAGCATTGAACGACCCACTCGTTACGCAATTCGCATAGTGTGACGCCTGCTTGTTACTTTACTCTTCTAAAACGCTTTACAACACATGTTAACGCGATTCCTTACCCGACATGAAGCCTGCATAGGGTCAGTCTGCAACGCAGGTTAAAGCGCTGGCGTAGCTCAGTGGTAGAGTGCTGGGCTGCCACGCGGAGAGCCCGGGTTTGATTCCCATTCTGTCATAGATATTGTTTTATTTATTTAGTTTTTTTCTTATTTCGCGCGATAGTGGTAACGGAAACCGGCGGCGGCGGCGGACAACTATGGCGCAAAAACGGCCCTTGAGACTTCATAACAGCTTTCTCTGTAAAAAAAATGCCCCCCACCTCCCCGAAGGGAATCGTGAGGAAATGCGAATGCATTTCATGCGCCGACACCGACTTCTGCCATCGCCTTGAGAGGCGCCGAGCCAGCGAACGGTCGAGAGTGAGGCGCGAGCGGACGGGAGAGTGGGGCGCAGGGAGGAGAGAGAGCGAATGGCGAGAGAAGGAGCGGCGAAGCACTGCACCTACCCTCTCCTACACTCTCTCGCACCACATGCTCCGGTTGCTAGGGGCGAGGATAAGCGCGCGCGCCCGCAGCTGTTGCTATGGGAGAGGGAGCGAGAGCGGAGAGATAACACCTGCCGGCGCGCGGACACCTCCTCAACCTATCCTCCTCCTCCTCCTCCGCGGACAACGCCGGACAACGCCGGACAACGCCGCCTGATATAGCCCGACTAAGAAATGCATTCGCATTTAAAAAATTCATGCGCGCAAATAACCAATCTGAGAATCAGTCAGCGTTGCATTCGGTATCAAATGCTACAAAAATGCAAGGGAAGTTTCAATAAACGTTCGCTTGCTAGTCCAGCGGTGTGTCGTGTCATCTCCCCTTCTGTCCTCGTCCAAGTAGTTGGCTGGAACCCCCCCTCGCTGGGCATAAGGTTCCGTTGAGAAATTTGCAGACTTGATGGAGTACGTCACCCTATTTTTTTGTGTCCTTTTAATTGCTTAGTTAGGCAAATAAATTTCTGATCATCGAAATTGGGCATAAAGTTTCAAAAAAGAAAGTGGCACAGTGGTTTGTAAAACGGCTGATTAGACATTTTCCAACTTTAAATTAATTAAGTATGAATGTTTGTCAGCTTACCACAGGTGCCCGCGAAATAAAAAGAAGCACGTGACATGCTGGCTCTCGCGCATATATGCACGCCGTGATTGCAATGCTCCCTGGCCCGCCGCGTACAAACGATATGCTTCTTAATTATTAATCGATGGGGGTTAACGTCCCAAAACGAGGATAGGATTCTGAGATACGGCGTATTGGGGGGCTCCGGAAATTTCTAACACCTGAGGTTCTTTAACGTGCACCAAAATGTAAGTACACGGGCCTCAAACATTTTCGCCTTCTTTATTTCTTTCAATGCCAGTGCAAACGCGCGCTCCTAAACGGGAGCCGTCGGTCCGCCTTAGTTCAGGGAGTGGTCGTGATGTGACGCCCCATGAAGGGTAGGGCTGCTTGCATCACACGTGCGTCCGAGCACTTTCTCACTGAGATGAAATAGACTTGTTTCCCACGCCAATATCACAGGTCTCAGATTTGTTCCTTCGTGCTAGTTCTTTGTAGCTCGAAGCAATGCCACCGCCGCCTCACAGCGCTCTTAAAGTCAGCGCATGCAGCAGCGTCGCAGTGACGCTTCCCCATTGGTTGCCCGCATAGCGCCACGAACGGAGACGCGCTATCTCAAAACACCGTGTCTCTTACTGAGACAGCGTGACCGCCAACATTGTGAAGACGAGGAATGCAAGACGCCGCCCCACGGATCTGTACAAAACTGGAGAAAGATTACTTCATATGATTTCGGTCGTGAGGCACCACATAAAGGGTTCTCTACCCTATGACCATGAAGCACACACGAAGGCTAGGCGATGGGCGAGAGCAGAGAAGGGCTAGAGGAGAGGGTGGTGAACGGCTGGATTGGGTGCATCTGGTTGGCATTGAAAAAAAATTACACAATCTCCCGCTAAAGGGAACCATGTGTAGATGCGAAGCAGCGGGCGCTAACGCTTACACTGGCGGCGGCGTTGACGCTGGCGCTCATCGCAGCGTTGCGCAGGAGAGAAAACTGGGGAGGCGCTAAGCACGCAGTGATGGAGCGGTGTTTCCCACTGGAACATGCCAATCGCTGCTAATGGGCAATGACAGACAGAAGACTCCGACTGGACACAGAGACCCGCACTCCGCTTTTAGTTAACGCGCACGCTGCGAATTTTTATTGTTCAACAACGCACAGGAGAAATCTCCCACCGGCCCCACCTTGCAGGTCAAGATCCAGTGCCATATATACGGGGTGGCCAGTGAACGGTTGTGCAGCGCGAGCAGTCGGTTTTTTCAACCAAGAAACTCGCTAGCAGACGCTGCCTGCGTCGGCGTCGCGAGGCGAGAGAGGGGGGGGAGCGTAGGGGAGGAGAGAGAGGGGGGAGCGTAGGGGAGGAGAGAGAGGGGGGGACGCGCATGCGCAGTGGGGAGTGTGGACGCCGCGGGCAGGGATGCCTGAGGAGAGAGGGGGGTAGCGTAGGAGGGGAGAGAGGAGGGGAGGCGCATGCGCAGTGAGGGTGTGGTTGCCGCAGGGAGGGATGCCTAGAGGGGGAGAGGAGGTTTCTTATTTTAATTTTTTTAAAGGGTTTGCGCATGCGCAGTAAGGGTGGTCACGCGGCACACCACCACCACCACCACCGGATTAAGCTTCGCCATAAGATGCTTCACATCTAATAGAGGAGGCACTGCTCAAGCCTTTTCGACCCCATCGAAAATGCTGCCGCCGCGGTCGGGATTCGATACCGCGACCGACCTGCGGGTCTGCAGTCAAACGCCATGACCACCAGACCGCCGTGGCGGGTAAACGACATGCTTCTCTCGCGGTGGTTCTGTTCTGTTCTACCTGTCTTGCTGTGGAGAGGTTGAGGTTCATATTACCTCGGCTACACCATGTCTATGAGTTCTGCAGCTAAAAAAAAAGAAAAAAACAAGAGAAAGTTATACAAAATGCACAATGAGCAACCACAAAAAAAAAATCTACAGTTTGCTTGTAGAAGTTCACACTGCAATAAAGCGTCCTCGCGCACACATTTCTAGTTCTGCCCACAGTATAACACATCATTCCGTATGTAACAACACATAATTGTATATCACAAACGCTTGTCCAGACCGGTGTCCACTAAGAAGTCTTTCAGGAAGATGTTCGCCTTTTTCTGAAGATTCATGTCAGGCCATGGTCCAAGTAATTTCTTTAATGTGAGGGGGGCGTCTGTCCAAACTTGCTAGTCTCTTTCTTAATTTTTCTCTTTCATTTGCGTACTTTACGCACTCCAGAAGAATGTGACCAACATTCTCATCTTCGTGGCCACAGTAGCATTCCGGTGAGCTGGATCGGTGGATTTTGTGCAGGAAGCTGTTTGTGTATGCTACTTCCAGTCGTAGTCTGTGGAACAACGTCTCTATGTATCGTGGGAGCTCTGCCGCTATTGAGAATTTCCTGTGTGGGTCTACTTCATAAAATAATGACTGCTTTGATTTAGGGCTATGAAACCACTTCTCCATAGAACAGTGGTGAGCTCCTTGCATTACAATATTTCGAATATCCGCCGCAGACATGGGAATTCCATACTCCCGTCCTTCATTCAAGGCTTTCTTGGCGAGCCTGTCTGCCTCTTCATTACCCTTTATTCCAATGTGGCTGGGTATCCATTGAAATACGATGTTGTGACCCTGCGCTGAGGCATATTCCACAGTTTCTGCAATACATTGTGCTATTTCGCTATTTTTGCAAGGTGATCTCACATGTTTCATTATTTGAAGGGCGGGTTTGCTATCCGTGCATACTACCCACTGTCGTGTCCCAGAATTGTCGTAGATAAACTTGACTGCTTCAAAAATAGCCACCAATTCTGATGTCGTTGATGAAGATTTGTGTGATAATTTATACATTCTCTTTTCTTCAAGTTCCGGTATAAAGATCGCAGAGGCTGACGCTTCTTCAGTGCAAGACCCATCTGTATATATCTTCGTCTTTCCATTGTGCATGTTATGAAAATGATGACACACCATCTGTACTGCCACTAGAGGTGCCATGTCGGCTTTCTTGCGTATACCATCTATCTCACAGATAACGTCCAGAACCGGTAGCGTCCAAGGTGGTTTTGTCGGTGTCCACCGTTTATATCCCGGTAATATTGCTCGGAATGATGACACACTATCCTGTAGTCGCGTGGCAGTCCTGTGTGTTAGTTCGCCGGATAAAGGATGACTGTCATGTTGCGTGAAAATTCTAAATAAATTTCTGGACGTTTCTCTTGCTCGGAGTACTGCCAAAGGTGGTTGTCGAGCTTCTGCATACACCAAATCGCTAGAAGTCGACCGTGGCAACCCCAGACATATCCGCAGGCTCCTTGCCAATAGCAAGTGAAGTCTTCTTTCGGTGGAGGTTGGAAGTCCGTGCAGCAGAGGCAGGGAGTAACTCACCATGGGGCGTATCCACGCAACATGCAGAGCCAACAGCGACTCTGTAGTACCGCCCCATTTAGCCCCGCTAAGATGACGGAGGAGACCTGGGGATTTCCAGATTACTCTGCAAAACCAGCCTATTCAAATGGTGACAACTCATCGATTTCTAGGAGTGATTTTAGACCGGAGACTAACATGGTCGCATCATGTTCAGTCCCTTGAACAAAAAGTGAATCAAGCTCGCGGTGGTTCATGACAGCGATAAGCAGATGTAGCGGTTATCACTCCTGCTGTCGCACGAGACAAGTGCGTCATCGCACGGCCACCACCACCCGTCCAAATACAATGGATATATGCACGCGGAATGCTTGGGAGCACAGCAATCACGGCGCGCATAGGTGTGCGAGCGAGCATCATCAGCATCATCATAATCATTCTCGGGCTGTGTTAGTCCACTGCAGGACGAATGCCTCTCCCAATGATGTCCCGTTTACCCTATCCTGTGCGAGCTGATTCCATTTTATGCCTGCGAACTTCTTAATTTCGTCACTCCATCTAACTCTCTACTTTCCCTGACTGCGTTTTCCATCCCTCGGTAACCATTCTGTTGCTCTTACTGTCCACCGGCTGTCTGTTCTACGCATTACGTGGCCAGTCCAGGTCCATTTTTTTCTCTTGATGTCAACTAGGACATCGGCAACTCCTTTCTGTTCCCTTACCAATTCTGCCGTCCTCCGATCTCTTAATGTTATTCCTGTGATTTTACATTCCATTGCACGATGCGTGGTCCTCAGCTTTTGCTCTAGTTGTTTTGTTATTCTCCTTGTTTCAGCCCCATACGTCAGAACTGGCAGTATGCAGTGGTTGTATACTTTTCGCTTTATTGATAGAGGCAGAATTCCTGACATTATTTCAGAGTACCTGCCGAATGCGCTCCAGCCCATTCGTATTCTTCGGTGAATTTCTTTTTTGTGATCAGGTTGTGAGTAGTTGTCCTAGGTATACATATTCTTGTATGCACTCCAATGTATGGTTTTAGATCTTAAATTCTTTCTGTTTCGCCAGGCCATTCAACATTACCTTTGTTTTCGTCATATTCATTTTCAGGCCTACCTTGATACTTTCTCGGTTTAATGCTAATCATCTTTTGCACGTTGCTATCGTTACCTGATCCTCACCAGCGGCTTTGCCTCTTTGCAGCCCTAAAGGGAATGCAAAGAGGCAAAGACGCTGGTGAGGATCAGGTAACATCAGACCTGTTAAAAGACGGTGGAGAGATTGTGTTAGAAAAACTGGCCACCCTGTATACGAAGTGTCTCTCTACGGGGACGATACCAGATTCTTGGAAGAACGCCAACATCATCTTGATCCATAAGAAAGGGGACGTCAAGGACCTGAAAAACTACAGGCCCATCAGCTTACTGTCCGTTGTCTACAAGCTATTTACAAAAGTAATTGCTAACAGAATTAATACGACATTAGAGTTCAATCAACCAAAGGACCAGGCAGGATTTCGTACAGGCTTCTCAACAACAGATCATATTCATACTATCAATCAGGTGATAGAGAAATGCTCGGAATACAACCAACCCCTATACATAGCCTTCATAGATTACGAGAAGGCATTTGATTCGGTGGAGACATCAGCAGTCATTCAGGCACTGCGGAATCAGGGCATCGACGAAGCGTATATAAACATAATGGAAGAAATCTACAGCGGATCCACAGCCACTATAGTCCTCCATAAAGAAAGCGACAGAATCCCAATAAAGAAGGGCGTACGGCAGGGAGACACGATCTCTCCAATGCTATTCACCGCGTGTTTACAGGAGGTTTTCAGGGCCCTAGATTGGGAAGAGTTAGGGATAAGAGTTAATGGAGAGTATCTCAGTAACCTGCGATTCGCTGATGACATTGCATTGATGAGTAACGCGGGAGACGAATTACAGCTTATGATTACTGAACTGGATACGGAAAGTAGAAGAGTAGGTCTGAAAATTAATATGCATAAAACTAAAGTAATGTGGAACAATCTTGGCAGAGAACAGCGCTTTGCAATAGGTGGCGAGACACTGGAAGTTGTAAAGGAGTACGTCTACTTAGGACAGGTAGTAACCGCGGAGCCGAACCATGAGAGTGAAATAACTAGAAGAATAAGGATGGGATGGAGCACATTCGGCAAGCATTATCAAATCATGAATGGTAGTCTACCACTATCCCTCAAGAGGAAGGTATATAACAGCTGCATCTTACCGGTACTTACCCACGGAGCAGAAACCTGGAGACTTACAAAGAGGGTTCAACTTAAACTGAGGACGACGCAGCGAGCGATGGAAAGGAAAATGATAGGTGTAACCTTAAGAGACAGGAAGAAAGCAGAGTGGGTCAGGGAACAAACGGGGGTTAAGGATATCATAGTTGAAATCAAGAAGAAGAAATGGATATGGGCCGGGCACGTAGCACGTCGGCAGGATAACCGCTGGTCATTAAGGGTAACTGACTGGATTCCAAGAGATGGCAAACGCGTGAGGGGGAGACAGAAAATTAGGTGGGTAGATGAGATTAAGAAGTTTGCAGGTATAACGTGGCAGCAGAAAGCACAGGACCGGGTTGATTGGCGAAACATGGGAGAGGCCTTTGCCCTGCAGTGGGCGTAGACAGGCTGATGATGATGATGATGATGATGATGATGATGATCGTTACTGAAGAGCACTATGTCATCTGCAAATCGTAGGTTGTTAAACCATTCTTCGTCAACCTTGATTCCAGTTTCCTCCCAGTCTAGCTTTTTAAACACTTACTCCAAGCACGCGGTCATATCACGTGGTAAGTTTTTAACGGCGAGGCTCTTAAGCAAATTGTTATTCGTCCGGCGAACGAAAAAGCTCTGTCGGGACGTATGCGCCACAGAAATTGGGAAGCCCCACTGCCGAGTAAAAACGAAATTAGATTCGTGTAAAAACAATATCATCATCGCGAGCGCCGTTACTCGGCAGGCACGCGACCTCTTCGTCCTCCTCTTAATCTTCTGCTTGGCTCTCTGAAGGAGCGCGCCAATGTGCCAGGCGTGGGACGCAATAACTCGGATGGGCAAGAGAACGAGAACAAAGAGAGAAAAAGAAAGAGAGAGAGGGAATCAATTTCACGTTAAACGTTTCTGCCAAAAAGTGTAACGTGACGTCACGGCCAGTGATGTGTGCCCGCCAAAAAAGTCACATGGCACGTTCCCGCCAAGAAAAAAAAGGTGGCGCCACTGGTCATGTGACAAATTCCCGCTAAAACAATCACGTGGTCTACCGTACAACCTCCTTGTACTCGCTCCTTCTTCGCTCCACCTTCACCTTCAGCGGTAGTCAATCCGAGAGCGTCTTGCCACCTGCTTAGAACCACATATCAATGGTCGTGAAACACGCCACTGCCACGTGATACTTTGCGGTTATAAAAACTAGTGCACAGCTCGCGCCTAACCATACGCAGCCATGTTTCGCCCGAAGCGAAATCGCATTCTCGAGGGAGAAGCCGCGATCCGAGAACCAAGGCATGCGAGAACGAAATCGGCAGCTCTGAGCAGATCCGGAATATGTGGCCCGGGCATATGCGAGCATACGCGTATTTTTATACGCATATGCTCGGGCTACACGAAGTTAACCTACTTGAAGTTCTCATTTCGTTTTTGCTGTTGTTGCACCGTGAGCTGGCCGGCGCGAACAATGGCACCCGCCAGCCATTCGCGCCTGGCTGAGCACTGATAAGTGGCGGCACCTAACCGATGAATACCTGAAGTGTGTCTATATGTGGAGGGCGAAACCACGCGGGGCATTTCATAAGCAGCCTTGCGCAAGCTTGGCACGGCTCCTGTGCCATAATCTCAGGGAGCCCAGTGACACCGCCCTGCCAAGCTGTTCCCTACACTCCCCACGTCAGCCTGTACCGAGCGCTCCTCGATACCTAGATGAGGCGGCCTTCAGGACAAAGGCCCTTTCCTTCCCGTCCGGGGCGGAAGAACGACTTGCAGAGAGTTAGAGTAGATAAATGGCGGAGTCGGGGCTTGTGCCGAGAAATTGGGTGGATATTTATATAGGCTAGAGCCGATGAGAATGGGGCACCAGCGGCTGTGATAAAGAGAAGAGGGATGGACGCGGACAAGAGTACGAAAGGAGAGAGAGAGAGAGATTGTGAGAAAGTGTGGATACACAGAAAAACACGCGTTGCTGGGTGCTCTCCCACATTGCGACCATAAGAACCGCAATCGAAAACGGACCGCTGAGGAGGGGACCGGATAGCCGGAGAGGAAAGCCTATGTTACGTTAAGGGATAGAGAGGAAAAAAGAAGGAAGCATCAACAGGGCGGAAGAAGACGAGCTCAAGTGGGGAGCAGCGAGGCGAGCCTGCAGGAAACGCGCAAGATTTAGGGAAGCCACGGCCTCTGTTTTCTACTTTATAGGCGCGGCCCGACGATAGAGGCTAGCGGTCGTGGCGGCACCTTGGAGACCCATAAAGAAAATGGTGGCCCGACCTCCCGTTCTTCTCCAAGTTTGATCACGAAGCCGCAGCTGTTCCCGCAAACATTTTGTGCACTTGGAGGCCACGCTCGCTTACGAGGCAAGACGCAATATCAGTTGGGAGAGAAGGATTCTCAGAGCAGATCGCGCGGCTCGGAAACAACGAGGAATACGCAAAAGCATTCCACCGTTATCGTGGCCATGTCGTTGTGACATACGGCGAGACGTCGCTAGTTCGGTTCTCGGTTTCAAAGGACGTATTCTTGTAGAGGCGGAACGCAAAAACAACCGTTTGCTTTAAGTTTAAAGACGCTTTTGAGGGCTTTACGAGGCGGAAATTAACCCAGAGGTCCTTCGCTGTTCACGTCGTCATGGAATACCAACTAGCCCGGTCACATACCTTCCTTCGCTTCGGCTTCCTGATTTTGCGGTGTGTGACATTAGGAAAATAAAACGCGAGGCTTTCTTGGCTTTGGCGGCGAATCGATATAATACGGCGACAGAGGTAAAGAAAGGGGAGAGTAGGAAAAATTCAGATCCTTTGCGCTACTGAGAAAGTGGAAGTCAACGAAGCCAGTGTCTGCACGTTCTGGAGCAGTGGCTACACGTCATTTTCGCGTCCATTCGCGCTTCTGTGCGCGTCGACACTCCTTCCACTCTCGCTTTTCACCCTCCGAGCGAACGACACGTGTCCGGCCCGTAGCGAGTCCCAAACGAGTAAGTTCTGATAACAGCGCGAATGCGATGTCTACGTCACGATACAGGAAGACACAACAGTAGGCCAGAAGTGCCACAGAGTTTCCTGCAAAATTTACTAGACGGAACTCTGGCGCTGCAATCGTTCAGCCATAGAGGGAATGATGGCTAGTACACAGATACACTCTTAATCAGGTCCTGGTTAAATGCTGGCTATGTCCAGGAAACCAGACGAAAAATGTCCGGTTTCCTGGCTATATCCATCACTTTAAGCGGGGCCTGATTAAGAGCGTATGCCTAATCTTTGTGCTTGCGGCTTCGAACGCACTTGTGCCTTCGTTAATTGTTGTGTTTTGGCATCTGTTTTTATAAAAGAATTGATCATTGTGAACTTCGTGAGCCAATGTGAATTGGTGAGTCTAAAACAGTTAAGGTCGTGAAGTGAAACTGCTGCACATTTGCTGAAGTTCGTCTTGCGACAAAGCGGCTACATGCCACTCGGAGCCAAACAGAGCTGAAAGAACGAAGTTTAGACAAATCCGTGTACTACTCGTCTTTACCATTCTCGCTGAAGCGATGTACATTGCAGCTCCCATAGACACGAGCGCCAGAGTTCCCTCTAGTGTATTTATAGGGAACTTTATCGGAAGCCCCATGGCCTACAATTATCGTGACACTTGGGAAAGAGGCATCGGCGTCGGTCAGAGGCTAAAATTCTTGTTCTACGCGTTGTTTTGTCTGCAAACGCATACCGCCAGAACCCTGCCATGTAAAGCTTCGCTGTAAAAGAAACTAGGAGGGGCAATGAACTTACGCGCAGGGAATTGCCGCGAAGCTTCGCATGTTACTATATGAAGTATTGCCTGTTAGCAATATATCTTCAGCGAAACAGAAATGCCATGCGGTTTGATCATCTATTCCTAAGGTAGACAAAAGAGGTGCACAGTTTAGCAGCGCCTACAGATCTTAAGGGCCAGCACTGAATTGAAAGCGTGTGGTGACGTGATAAAAAAAAACTAGGGAGGGCAGAAGCACGTAGGTAAGGGTGTACAGTGCAGCACGAAGGTAAGGGTGCACGCTGCATGCACGCTGCAAACACCGGCGCACGCTGCATTGCAAGCATGCAATGTGCGGCGGTGTTTCCCACAGCAAAACCGTGATGGGCTACGACGACAGGAGACGCCGACAGCACGAGCGCATAAGTTGCTTCGCACCTAAAACCTCTACTGAGATGAGTGTGTACAAGACGGAAAGGCATGTTATGAAAAGCGGTGATTAGCAGTGGCTATAGAGGAAAGATACCTATTCGAGGGAGCGGACGTCAGGGGAATTCCGGCTTGCTGAAAAAATGTAGCAGGAGACGGCAGGGCATCCGTATTGCTTTACATAAAGAGAACTTGGCGTGCTTGTGATGCACAAGGTAGCACCAGGAAAGAAAACGGCCAGGGCCTTGCAATAACCAACGGCGCATCGAATTCGGTGCGTATTACCAGACAGGAGCTGCGTATATGTATAACGGCCGGAATGTGTCAAAAATATTGCGGGCTCAGCGAGCCTAACGTTGCACCCTGTGCACGGGAAAACGTGTTGCCGATGCTTGCACGGCGCGCAGAAATCGCAAGGTGGATTCCCGTTGGGATCGACTTTGCGAGGTGGATCGCCAGATGTTGGGATCATACGCCAATGAAAAGGCCGAGAAACGCGTTTATTCGCAAATAGACTGGCCACTCGAAAGAAAAGTAGGGAGCCACGTGTTCCAGGTTTATGATTCCACTCCGTTATGATACACGAGTGTCATATAGGATCTGTAATATTGTGCGCAGTATTGGTTAACGCAAGCTCCACTGCACTGCTTTGAACCTCCTAGCAGCCTAGAATAAATAGTCAGTGTTTAGATACGGTAATTCATGAGTGTACAGAAGGATTAAGAGGTAACTATATTGAAACAATCGTTTTCAATAGTTTCAATAAGTGAGTGCCCTGTAATGTTGTAGCACAGATAAGATTAATAGTGAAAAAAAAAAAAAACGGTTCAAAATTCATATGATCAAGAGGTTCCTAGAGTTTCATCTAAAGCTTCACCTTTCTCAATGCCCGCAAGAGAGCGCGGCGATCCGAAAACATACGTCAGCTATTTGAAACCGGTGGTCGGGGCAAAAGTAGTGCGTACGCTCGTCTGTAATATAGCTGCAAATGATGACATATCCAGAACTGAAGTCTGTAGAGCGTCCTTCCGTGTAATTGTGGATGTCCCACTTGTCTTTTTTGTGCTCTGCCATGACCGTGTAGGCTCGAGAGCATACGATCTTGAATCGAAACCGGTGCATGAATCGTTAGAGAGAAGCCTCAACAACAGGAAAACAATGATATATACCACACGAAAGCCTATGCATCCGGTAATCACGTTGTCTGGTGTCAGGGGTGGTGAGACGAGTACACGAAGGCGCATAGTTTCACTTTAGGGCTTAGAGAGAGAGAGAGAAACGAAGAAGAAAGACAGGGAGGTTAACCAAGCTTGGCCATGGTGAATAGAATGAAGAGTGTAGTGTCTGCCGAATACATACAACTATAGTGCCTATATAGGATCAATGATATTCTAGGCGCTGTAGTTTCGCATATATCTTCTTTTATTAGATGTGAAGCATCTTATGGCGAAGCTTAATCCGGTGGTGGTGGTGGTGGTGGTGGTGGTGTGCCGCGTGCCCACCCTTACTGCGCATGCGCAGACAGTTCAAGAAAAAATAAAAATAAAAAAACCTCCTCTCCCCCCCCTCTCTCCTCTAGGCATCCCTCCCCACAGCAACCACACCCTCACTGCGCATGCGCCTCCCTTCCTCTCTCCCCCTCTTACACTCCCCCCTCTCTCCATCCCTGCCCACGGCGTCTAACTCCCCCTGCGCATGCGCGTCCCCCCCTCTCTCTCCTCTCCTACGCTCCCCCTCTCTCCTCTACGCATCCCTGCCCACGGCGTTCACACTCCCCACTGCGCATGCGTGTCACCCCCCTCTCTCTCCTCTCCTCCGCTTCCCCCTCTCTCGCCTCGCGACGCCGACGCAGGCAGCGTCTGCTAGCGAGTTTCTTGGTTGAAAAAACCGACTGCTCGCGCTGCACAACCGTTCACTGGCCATCCCGTATATATGGCAATGGATCTTGACCTCCAAGGTGGTGCCGGTGGAAGATTTCTCCTGTGCGTTGTTGAACAATAAAAATTCGCAGCGTGCGCGTTAACTAAAAGCGGAGTGCGGGTCTCTGTGTCCAGTCGGAGTCTTCTGTCTCTCATTGCCCATTAGCAGCGATTGGCATGTTCCAGTAGGAAACACCGCTCCATCGCTGCGTGCTTTACGCATCCCCAGTTTTCTCTCCTGCGCAGCGCTGCGATGAGCGCCAGCGTCAACGCCGCCGCCAGTGTAAGCTTTAGCGCCCGCTGCTTCACATCTACACATGGTTCCCTTTAGCGGGAGATGGTGTAATTTTTTAACAGTTTCATTTTTAAACGTCGTTACCTGCAGCTACACTTCTGTGCACAAGGACGAAGAAAAAAAAATGAATATGGCTTAACTCAGTTACGCCTGGGTGTGCGTACCGGGAGGTACGGTTAATCATATTGGACAGATTTGGTTGAGCGTCCGCCACAGCTCTGCGTCCACAGAGCTGCTGCGGACGCTCAACCAAATCTGTGGAAGCTCAACCAAATCTTATTAAGGACCTTCATTATATACGATACAACGCCGGCTTCCTCCTCTGTTAAGCTCGAAAAGCGCGACTGAAGGCGGACCGAGTAGAACACGCACACACACACACACAACGTTGACTTTCAACTGGAAACGCGGTTGCAACGTGGTTTCACTGGTTCCACTGATCCTCCTTTGATGTCTTGCCAGATGACGCGGCGAGCGGTGCGGCCACCGACCACAGGGAAACGGTAAGAATAAGGCCAATTTAGCTCTCGCTACAAAACGTGGCAGACGCTTGAGCTTCGCTTTCAACAGTACAGAGCGATAGCGTAATCGTTCCCCGTGTGTATCGCCTTCTCAAATGCTAGCCCGGCTTCGGTTCTCGGTGCATGCATCAACCATGCCGTGAGAAAACGAACGACTGTGCGCATAACATTGGCCGTTTCAAGCTGTCCTAGAATACCTACTGCAAGTACAGTTGTTAAGTGACCACTACGCCATAATTCTTCCTTTTGCAAATCAGCGAAAGGCCCACTACGCGGCCTTAAGGCAGCACGTGAATCTACACAGCTACTCAATTTGTTGATGCTTTTGCAGCTGGACACCATATTTACGCTTTTGAATAAGCTAAATACTCCGACAGCCCGAACTGCCCTGACACTGCTGGAAGTTCTTCATCCAGTGTTTTCAGCGCTTCAATAATCACCACGGCTCGCCCACGGCTCTCTCTCAAACGCCGCGATTTCGCAGTCACATGTCAGAACGCTGAAGCCATGTAGGTGAGAGAAGCTCCGGCCTCAGTGACTGACTGTTCTCCTTTGTGCGCGCAGGGCTCTCCTTCTCTCTTTCTCTTTTTAATCCCCATTCCCTTATCCCCAGGTGCAGGGTAGCAAACCGGACGCTCGTCTGGTTAACCTCCCTGCCTTTCCTCTTCTTCATTTCTCTCTCTCTCTCTTGCAGCTGGTGATAATGTCTCAGCGCTTTGTAATGCGTGGGCCTTCAAAACGCCCACTCATCGTGCAATTAACATGTTTTGACGCCTGGTGCAATTCTGCACTGCTGCCATGCAATGTTAAATGCTTTAAAGGGGCCCCTCCAACACTCTTCAACCCCCCATTTTTATTAGTGGGTTATGTAGACTGAAGTAAAGAGAGATTAATGCAGCAAGAACGGCAGTGATAACAGCACGCAGTCCTAAGTTATTCGGTTTACAAAATTCAAAATACAAGAAACAAACATCCCTAGCCTCAACTTGATTTTCGCGGGGTCACCTGACCACATTTCACTCGCCCTGTAACCGTCGGAGGGCTGCCCAATGAAATGAGCTAGAAGCGCCTACGTAGGGGAAGCTCGCACACCATTGCTGCTTGTCCTTTCCAACGTGTTGTTGACGTCGTCACCATATAACAAACGTGGTGCCTGACGCCTGGCTTGTCACAACGTGAGCGGGTGCTACTGTTTCGAAGCGAGGTATTTTCTGCTGTTCTTTACAACATTCCATGTCACTCCCTCCTCTCATTCTGAGAAGGGAATTACTGTTGACCCTTCGCGAGTTGTTCGGTGAGTCGCCCGATACACTACAAAGGGTGCATTGCACCCCTTCAACAATCAAGAGCCTACCGCACGTGCGAAAGAGGCAGCTCGCAAACGCACAGAATCAAGAAGAGGGAAGAGAGAGAGAGAAGCCTTTCGTATGGACATAATAATAATATCTGGGGTTTAACGTCCCAAAACCACGATATGATTATGAGAGACGCCGTAGTGGAGGGCTCCGGAAATTTAGACCATCTGGTGTTCTTTAACGTGCACTGACATCGCACAGTACACGGGCCTCTAACATTTCGCCTCCATCGAAATGCGACCGCCGCGGCCGAGGTCGAACCCGCGACCTTCCAACCCGCGCAAGCCAAAATGGTAGCCAGCGTCTCTGTCGGGCTTTGTAGTCGCAGCGATCTCCTTTTTTGTTGCGGCCCCATCTGTTTGGGATTCAATGAAAAAGCACAGAAAAGAAAAATGAAACACATTAGAAAATCTCAGTTCTGATGGCACGCCACGATCTCTTCTAACGTAACATTTATCCAATCATAGGCTGCAGCCGTCCGTCGTCATTTCCGCCCGCAACAGTTCTGGCGAGCGCCACTACGTGCTGATGCGGTCGGCAGCGATGTAGTTGTTTTATGTCGTGATTAAAATACTAAATCATTTGATATCGGCGCTTAGACCTATGCTAAAATTATCCCCAGCCATCACTCTACGCAAAACACAAATAAAAATAGGTGCTTCAAATATGTTGGACGGCCCCTTTAAAGGGGCCCTGCGACACAAATTTAGCGTGTCGTTTTCATCGCTTCTTCTCGAACTGTGGAATGCACTGATATCGTTGCGCGAGTGGCAACGCCAAAAACAACGCTGTTACAATTTTATTTATACGGAGAAACCACACTGTTTTCGGACTGGAGTGACATACAGCGGCTATTTTTGCGATCGGAAGTGACGCTTCACCACGTGGGAGTGACGACATAGGCCGTGCGTTAAGATTGGTTCGATGCGACAAGTCGCGCGTAATATTCATACGGTCCCAGATAGACCACACTATTGTGCGCTAAAAATGATAAAAGCTCTCTGTATACTTCCTCAGATACAAAAGGATTTCTGTTTTTAAATATGAAAGTGTGAAAACAATTGCAAAACGACGCTAGGAGCCCTGCACAACGGCCACCACGAGGCGAGCCGTCCGGTGCGTCTCTATAAGAGGCGCGCGGTGATTGGAAGCGGCCTTTGACGTCAGTGGGAAAGTGAAATGCGAAAGGGAACGTTTTTTCTCGTCGTCTGCTGGGGTTTTGAAGTTTGATGGCTTATAACTTCCGTTACCGTGTACCGATTTCGATAATTCTTTTTGCGTTCATCTCAGTATTCGGCACTACACGAATTCCAACGCTGCAGAATGCAGATGACAAAGCGTCGCAGGGACCCTTTAAGGAGGCTTCCCCACGAAATAACATTGATGTGTCTTTTTTTTTTTTCGAAAAAAGTTTCAAGCAATAGCATGGATGTGCGGTAGAACACCTTGCCGCGGAGACGGTCCGGGATCGATTGTCACTCGAACTGAAGATTTTCAATATTTATTTTATTTGCATCTTTTTCGATTGTTCGATCACGGAGAAAGTGATGATTTCTCGCTCACAACTATTGACACCGACGCCGACGCCGAAATTTCTGCGAAACGAGCTGTTTAACGCTATCGCGTTAAAACACGAGATGCACACAGTCGCTCTATGCCAGGCTGGAGCCGCTGTTATGCTCACCCTCAAGTCTTCTCTATAAAATTATGGACGACGCCACGCCTCGTACGTCTCCGTCAAGTCATTCTTGCACTGAGTGAACGCGAAGTTCACAACCACCGCCATTTATCGTGAAAGTTTAGAGCCTACACGGCTGACCATCCCCTACAACTCTCCCCACGGATTTGCTGCGTGGAGAATCGCAAAGAGGGACGGATCGTCTCAGCCTCCCTCCTCATCTGTCGTGGCACCTCGGAAGCCTTTTTTTTTTCACATTTTCTTCCGGGGAGGTGGGTTCTCGGCGTAGACAGTCTTGGAGGGCAGCGGTTCATACTACGAGACGTTGTTGACAGGACCCGTTCGTCTTCGGCTGCCTATATCCTCCGTCAGCGCCGGCAGAGCTGGTGGTACGGAGTGTCTGCCGCAACGGCGGCCCCTTCCTAAATCGCCAGGGATCTGGATCACGGATTTCTCGGTGTCCCATGGGCGTTCATGTATCATGGTGGGTTGCCAGTGCTGTCGGTGTGAATGACAAGGACGAAATCGTCAGCATTGTCGGAAGAGAGAAAATGAGGACGACGAGTAACTCCAGTGTTTCGACTGATTTAAATACCTGAATGTAAAACGCTGGCAATGCTTGAACCTTGCCTCGTGCAGAAAAGAAAGATTGATCTCACTTTATTTGTATATGCGATTTTCTGGTATCATACCGTTGATGACAGACTGTATGTTATCGGTCATCTGTCTGTGGGCACCGCAATAATTTGGAAGTAATAATAATGATTTGGCTCATAAAACTCTTTACTGCTACTACCAATAATCATAGTGTTTACAGCAAAGTGTCCTTCGGTTTTCTGTGACGAGGGTTTTCAACAACATGGTTAGCGTGAAATTAAGACTGATGGGCTCGGATGTTTGAAGCCAGCCATGAGCTTTTAATGCTGTGAATCCGGTAGCCGTAGCAACATATGCCATGCTAATAAATGTAGCACTGTAACTCAAACTTTTGCTTTGTTGGCGTGCCAGCGCTGCATAAGACGACGGAAGTTACCGTGTCAACTTAAGAAGTCAGTGCGATCAACCACAAGTCATCTGCTGTAAAGACAGGCAAGTGTAGAACTGGCAGTGCACACACATCGGGCATTCTTCACGCCACTATTAGCCCACTGGCGGCAGATCTTTAACGGCGCCGATGTTATCGCACGCGAGAGCGAAAAGAGCGGGCGAGGAGGAAAGGAGGCAAGAGTTTATTGGGGAACCTCGAGTCGTTCCTGCGGCGGCAACCAGTCCGCCCACATTGCCATCTTGGTGACGAACAGCCAACAGGAAAAGATCGCGGTACACGAAATGTTCCAGAAAGTTACACTGATGCTTTTTTCCGGGAACATCACCTCCAGATGAGTGTTCCATCCTGTAGTTGTTATTGTAACCCATGCAGCGACCCGCTTGATTAGAAAGAAGCATTACGCACTAATAGAGCAGAAATTTGTCCCTGCTGTGCTGTGAACATCCCGTGAACTTTTACTTTTGGATGTGGGCTCTTGATGACGTTATCGATGTACTACATTCCTTTTCGACCACATAACGTCGGCACAGCGCGCCCCCACATTCGGTCAGTATTTGGCTAGCGTCATGCTATGCGTTCCAGCGGCACCCACCTAAAGCATTCATTCCTTCTTGTTGCACTTTCGCGTGTGGCGGCAATGGCGGAATCGAAAATGCGCGCAAGCGGCGCTGCAAGTCAAGTCGCTACACTTTATTACGAAAGGTGACATCACGTTGTACCTTCGGTAGATGAATGTTATCGGCCTTGCACACTTTGCTTACTTTTTGGATGCACCTCCTCGAACCTGACGATGCCAACACGTTCACCAACGTCCACATCAAAATAAACTGCGCTTGAAACGCCAAAGTAAATATCGAAAGCAAACGTGTGAATCGAGACATTTCGCGAGACTCTTATGGCAGGACAAACTTTTTGTGCTAGAAACGGCCGAGCACACGCCTCATCTGGCGGCAAGGAGTTCCCGCGGGTTCATTCCGGACTCCACCCCTGTCTTTTATCCCCGATATTTGCATGCTACTCATGCGCGACCATTTACCGATATACTCGGGATATAGTCAGATGCCAGCTTCTCTTTTACATGCAAACGCACCCCGCTTACTTCTCACGCAAAAACGCTCTGCACCGGGGAGGGACTAGGGAAAAACGTTCATCATATTCCCGCAGTTTGGTCGGACATTTCCTCATTTTCCGCCGTTCTTTGCATAAGGCGGCCGTTTTGCAAGCATCCATGGCATCGAGGGGTGGCTTTGGTGGAACTTTGAACCTACCCTGTTTTTACTCCGGAGATTTTACGGCTATCTTCTGGCACGGCTCAAGATGCTTATTACATTGCGACGCGTGGCAGCCCTCCGGCCGATAGGCGGTGCTTATGGCTGTGGGAGGCTTATGTAAAAAAGTTATCGCGTGAAGTTGGCGCATTTTTCGAGAGTGAATAGCTCGCGGTCTTGCTCAATGAATTCTCCGCCTGGAAGTACAACGCACGAAATTTTTGTGGCCTGCAGGCAGTAGTAACACCAAGGCTATTGCGCTTTTTTGTCCGTGGACGCCTTATCGCGCAGAATCCAGGCCAACGTGTCGCAGACGAATCGTTCCCTCCCGCGGCCGTGGCTTCTTTTGCCGTTCTAGGGCGCCCTTACATTAGCTTGAATTATCGAGCGTCTGCTGTACCCTGCACGTAAAATGCAGACCAGTAATATTTGGTTCACATGTTCACGGGAGCCCTTTCTACAGATGCGTGATGTGCGTGTGTCAGTGTTCACGCAGAAAGAAGAGATACAGACAGTTACAGAGAGGGAAATGCACGCAGGCTCGCTCGCTCACGCACATATAGTCAATATTTTCATCAGGTTCGTTGAAGGCATGTTTTGGAGTAAGTATGGCGTTTTGATTGCTTCAAATGCCTAGGCGCTGCCGGATGAGGTGAGCCGCATGGTGACAACAAAGTACGTTATCCTCCTTATTGTTGCAAGGATTACTTCAACTACTACTACTACTACTGCTGCTATTACTAGTATGAATAATAATAATAATAATAATAATAATAATAATAATAATAATAATAATAATAATAATAATAATAATAATAATAATAATAATAATAATAATAATAATAATACCAACAACAACGAAACCCGCGCATGTATGCTCATAAAGTGCCGCAAATCGCGCTATATCTACGTGGCCTAAGGGCGCTAACGTTGGAATAGGTATCATCGTTGCAGCTGTTACATTGAGTTCCTTGTATGGACATATTGTCGGTGTACAGTTCAGCCGCTGCAAAGCCGCCATGTACGCTGTAAGTTAGCGGCGTCGAACAGAAGACCGTGGTGAACGTTTCCTTGTCACCTTCATCCGCCACTGCTCCCGCTGCCTCTGTGTCCTTATTTGGAGAAGAGCCTTATTGGCATTCATATGCATATGAGCACCACGTACGACTAGCTTTTTACTGCGCTGTAGGCTTTGTGGCAGGCGCTCGTATATTTGCATACGCTCCCTCCCTCGTTTGATACCCCCCCTTGTTTTTTTTCTTTTTTTTTAGAGAGCTACGAAGCTCAGGTTTCCCGGCGCTTTTTTTTTTTTTCATTTCACAACGGTGCGGGACTCGTTACTGGCTGAGTTTGCAATTGAAGAGGGGCAGAAATGCAATGCAGGGCGCCTTTCGACTACAAAAGAAAGGAAAGACGTTGACAATGAACGTACTGCTATATACACTGTGGAATTTTATAAGAGTTCACTGCCACAAGAAGCGAGAGTGTCATATGAGAACGGTAACATCTGTTGCTGTCCGTGCTTACGTTGTTCAAGGTTTTGTTTTATTTTTTTTTTCCATTTGGTTATCTCGTCAAACAGAGAGTCTAGCTGCCATATGGGAGGAGATAGAAAAGCTGAACTAAAAGGAATAGTCGGTTCTGAAAAAGTCACGGAAAATGAGAGAACTACCACCACACGGGATTCAACAAAATGTAAAGTATGGACATCCGAGATTTTAGCAAATAGGAGACTGGGCGTGGTGTGCTCTCTACGCTGCTTCCGATCGCCGGCCGCTGGCTCGCTTCAAAGAAAAAAATTGGGGGGACCCTTAATCTTCCCCTTTAAGTGTTGAACGCGATAGCGATATCCTGTCCCGAGTGCCTATTTCAACCACTTAGTGCATACTTGCTGTGCACCCACTACGTGGTGTTAAGGGAATACGCGCAATAAGGTGTGTGCCGTTTGTAATGGGTGGCCGGCTTTAAACAACGAAATCGTCATGACAGTCACATATTTTAACGCCCGATGGCAATGTACGCTTGTACCACGCTATATTCCTGGGATATTACATGTTATATTGCGACGCCTATAAATGACGCTTGCGTTTGCGAAGCATGAGTGTTATTTTCCCTGCATTTCTAAGCAGAGGAAGTTATTTTCACTGTATTTCCAAGCAGAGGCGTGGCTGTGTGGTAGAACACCTGCTTGCCACGCAGACGGCCCGGGTGCGATCCTCACTCGGACCCGGAAATTTTTCTTCTTTATTTTATTTGGATCTTTCTCGATTTTTCGGTCACGGACAAGATGATGATTTTTCGCGCACGACCAACAACGCCAACGCCGGCACCGACGCCGACACCGAAGCCGGAATTTCTGCGAAACGAGCTCTTTAACGCTATCGTGTTAAAAACTGAAAGTAGACGACCTTCGATCTGGGGGAAACTGCGAAGGTTTGAATACCGTAAAAGCAGCGATGTCCTGTCTGTTCTTTCAGTGTTCCTCCTGACACTAAAGAAAAAGCTATTTGGCTGGTAGCATTAATAAAGCGACCACGATGTGTACGTAAACAAGTGAACGTGTTGACATTGTGGATACAAATGCAGTATTCTTGTACAACTGATTTTGCAAACGTATACCTTAAATAATTAATAATCACGAAAATTTACGCTGTATTCACGGCCGAGCTAAGTAAGAATAACTGGTGGAAAGCAATATTTGCGCTCACCAATAAATACGGCTCGCCGTCAAATTTCTTCTTCTTTACTACACATTTAGCGTTAATTTTTGTAGTAATACGTAGCAACTGAAACTAGATTGAAGAAAAAAAAAAAGGCTAAACAATACAGCTGTAACAACTGACACTAAGAATAAAAATGCACCGTCTACGGCTGCGATTCAAACCCGGGTCTTTTGAGTGGGCAATCGGACATTCTACTCCTAAGCCACTTTGGCGAAGGCGCGCGCAACTGTTAAAGCAACGACACATTGCAGACTACCGACCGAAGCGCCATGAGCGGAGCGACCCTGTTTGGGCTTCACTTTCTGTGCATTGGTGCTTCGGCTGTTCCGAGCACTCCCCTCCTGTTCCAGTACACTGTAGCTCCGTTAAGCCTCGCACTCGGTTTGTTACGTGAGTATGTGGTGTGTATACAACATCCCGTTAACATGTGGCAAAATGTACTATATAGGACTGACTGGCGCGTGCCTGAACGAGAGGCTCAGCCAACACAGCAACACTTTAAAGAGCACACCCACTTCAAGTTTGTCTTCTCATTGTCGCTCCTGTGGTTGTAAACCTTTGTTTCATAGAACGCATGTCATCTTCAGGCACATGGATCAGAGATCACGGGAAATCGGCGAAGCCTTCCACATCAAGAAAAACCATGATAATTGCATTTCCGCCCCATCCATCTATTTTCGTGATTGCGAAATCGGCCTACTTGAAAAAACGTAACAATTATCTGCAGCGTTGAGGGCGCGCACGCAGCGGAACTGCTTGTATTTATTCTCTTCTTTTTAATAAAGATGACAGTTGATAGTTCAGCGCTTGTCTTGAGTCCTCCTTCTTCTTGTGCTTCGTCTTTTTGAGCTGCTTTTTAAAAATGAAGTTTAACCAACTTGCCCAGTTTTGTACGCCGTTGCAGGTCAATATCTGTTCTAATCATGGTGAATTAAAAGTACTCGAAGGAGGTATATAAACGCCTATTAGAGTGCACATGAGTTTGTTAATTTTAACCGTCAGACACACATACTGGTTGTCTGTATCAGGCGCAATGGGCCGTAGCAGATAAATGAGTTCACGCCGAACATAAACGATGATTTTGCTGCATTCCCATTTTTTGAGCACATGACAGCTTCGTAACCCGACAATCTGACTGGTTTCGATATATGGGGCTCGCAAATGACGATGATGGGGAAACCGTTAGTGTGCACAAACTGACGAAAATCAGAAAGTTTACGTGGTGTAAGATGAGTACACAGCTTTGTGCCGGGTCTCTCTATACTTTAGTTTTTAAGCCAGTACGAACATATTTTATAACGCTGCGAACATATTGCGTAACAATATTTTAAATGCAGAGAAAAGGTACAAATGTTTCCCAGTTTATTAAGAAACGTTTCTCGTCAAAAATAAAAGATAAAGTATCCACAATTCGCTTAGCGCTGGCCTGGCCACTGCGCTTGCGTAGTTGTAGCTAATATCACGCAGTATCTGTGTTTTCTTCCACAGTTGGAAATGGCAACATCAAACACAAGGATAGGCACGGGGAAATTATATTTAGAAAAAGTTTGATTATTCCGACTGTATGGATTGCACGATCAAATGACGTAGCCCGAGTCGCCCCCCGTGATGAAACTCACTCTGGGCAGCCATCGGCTGCTCAACAAAGTGAAAGACTACTGAAGCGCTCATGTATCTTCACTGTATAGAACTACATCTTCGCAGCAGCCTCAAACATCGTGCTCACTCCTGTCAAAATCCACGGTGTCTAGCTGATTATTTTTTTTCTAATTATGGGTATTCCCGATAGAAACACTCTGCCTCGTCCGTTATGTCTCATTCGGGCAGGCAATAAATCGTCAACCTCTCCCTGAAGTTGACCTTAAGTGGTCATTAAGCGGGAGCATACGCATCGAATATACAGAACATGCAATGAAACTTAGGAGCCTATAGTAAAATAGTACATCTGGTACTTCAGCCGCTGCTACCGAACAGCATCGAAAGTAGATGCGCCGCTTTAATTATCCTGCACCGTTGCGCCCACATATACTGCAGTGTAGCGTGCGTCGAAAGCGCTTGCGCCATTTACATGCGCCGCAGGTGATTTGAATTAGCTATGACAAATGAGACTGGCGGGACGATTCGCGTTGTCGGTGTCCCGGCCCCATTGCGATTTCCACGCAGGAATTGCAGTGGAGGGCACCTTATCATGCCCGCATATCGCTACGAAGAAATTCATGAACGCGATGGACCAACGGAAAAGACACGAAGCGCCCGCTGTAAACCTTCTCGCAATGATCGTGGTAGTCCTCTATCTGCGCAGGGCGTCCTGTTGATGTTCCCGCTCTCCTCATGGTTTTTCGAACTTATCTGCGTCAAAGTGAGGATGGATGGATACAACTTGTAGCGCCTCAGAATGCGGCGCTCGTCAAGGAAGAAGAAGTTGGCATTCGGTCGCGCGGCGGGTGCAGCGCGATAATAAAAATCAGTTCGAAAACTGAACGCTGTCAGGGCTGGATCTTTCTCGCGTTAGCTCCGACAGTTAATGGTGACCCGGACGTGATTCGAACACGGTTTTCCCACGTCCATCTCGACATCGTCGGCCCTCTTCCGCCATCGCAAGGAGCCTGTTACCTGCTGACATGTGTGGATCGCTTCACCAGATGGCCGGAAGCGTTTCCCATTTCCGACATTACAGCACCGACAGTTGCTAAGGCTTTCACAAACGGCTGGGTGTCGCGCTTTGGTTGCCCGTCTGTCGTCACAACCGATCGCGGTCGTCAATTTCAATCGGCCCTTTTCACCGCACTTGCCAATATCCTGGGCATTCAACACACCCACACGACTGCCTACCATCCTTCCGCCAATGGCATGGTCGAACGGCTTCATCGTCAACTGAAAGCTGCCCTCACTGCTCACCAGCCAAGGGAACGTTGGCTCGACCACCTCCCCTTCGTACTTCTGGGTATCCGATCAGCATTGAAAGCGGATCTCGGCTGCTCATCAGCCGAACTGGTCTATGGAGTTTCCCTGCGTCTTCCAGGAGAATTCTTCGAGCCGTCATCGCCACCCTCCACTCATGATGCCTCAACGTACATTAGAGAGCTGCGCACCACGTTTCGAGACCTTGCTCCTGTAGTTCCAGCCGACCGCCACCCCCCAGTCTGTGTTTGTCAGCCAGGATCTGCATGACTGCAGTCACGTCTTCGTTCGTCGTGACCAAATACGGCCACCACTTACACCGGCCTATGATGGCCCATTCCGTGTACTCCATCGTACACCTAAGACGTTCACGCTGGACATCAACGGTCGTGAAGACGTCGTGGCTGCCGATCGACTCAAACCTGCATATATCGCCGCTCTCGCGTCCGCGGGGCTTCCACCTTCAGTCTGGATGCCCACATCCAAACATGTTCACTGGGCCACTCCTATGGCTCAGGTTCTACGGGGGGGAGCCCTGTAGCGCCTCAGAATGCGGCGCTCGTCAAGGAAGAAGTTGGCATTCGGTCGCGCGGCGGGTGCAGCGCGATAATAAAAATCAGTTCGAAAACTGAACGCTGTCAGGGCTGGATCTTTCTCGCGTTAGCTCCGACAAACTTTATTGAAACAATTAAAGTGAGTGTGGTTGGGCCCCTAGACGTCCGGGAGCCCCCTGGCCGACATCTCAAGGCAGGCGCGGTCGACCAGCCTCAGCTGGTCGTCCGAGCCAGTGGCCCGAAGAGCGGCCTCCCACGAGGAAAAGGAAGGATTGGGAATAGGGTCTACCGCCAGCGGCTTTGGGCAGCTCCACAAACAGTGGAACAGATCCGCCCGGGGAGCCCCACAGGTGGTGCAATATGGTTGATGGAGAGCTGGGTAGAAAAAATTGAAGGACACTTTGTACATTCCAAAGTGTGTTAGGCGAAAGCGTGTGGCTATTCCACTGATTATGCCATGTCTTTTTTAACACGAAAGTGTTTTATGCCGGGGTCCACCACGGCTCCTCTGACGTATTTCCGTCACGGATATGACGTTGTAAAATATAAACTAACATAATGAGATCAAAGAAAAAGTTCCGTCGCTGGGCGTCGAACCTACGACCTCTCGCTGCGCTGCGCGCGGCGCGAAACCACTCGGCTACGGGAGCGTACGTTCCTCAGCTTGCTAACGGCAAGCTATTTATACACACCATATGCCGTTGGCGGTCCTCAGAGCTCCTCGACTTCAGCGCGTTTTCGTCATCACTAGCGAGATGGCGCGAAGGTGTTACGGAGCGCTAACGGAGCGCGCGCTCTAAAGGTCGTCGCGCCTCTCGCTGGGATGAGCGTGCGCCTCCACGGGGCGTGGTCGCTCGTGCGCGCGCGCTTATCTCCTGATCGGGGCATTCGGGCGATTCGGGCGCTTCGCATGCCTTGTGCTTCCACCGCAAGTTTGCTTTGAAGTTACAGTGGATAAAGAGTGCACGAAGGTCGCTTCGTTCGCCGCAGCGGCCGCCTTTACAGGTGGAGCGCGCCGCTTACACACGAAGTAATAATTGTGGCCTTTGTTCGCGCTCGTCCTGTGTATGCTTGTGCGTTCGTTTCGTGCGTATTTGTGTTAGAGCAGCGCGCTTTAAATGTCGAGCTGTGACAGTTAGTCCGTGCTCGTCTTGTGTATGCTCATTTCGTGCGTCCTTTCTGCTTGAGGTGCGCGCTGCATGTTTCGAGCTGCTTACCGTTCTTCACGTCACATTACAATTTGTTGCTGCAGCATTCATTCCTTCTCCCTTGTGGCGAAACAATGCACAATAAACGCTCAACTGCTTATGTGAATACACGTTTCACTTTCGTGTTATACCGATTCCTCTGACAGAGGGATCAGCCATGTTTTTTTGTTTTACACTCTCAGTGGGATAACACACAAACCGAATGGGTACGTGTTTTCTTCTTTAATTTTTTACCGCGAATCTCAGCGAGGCGCGAGACTCATCTTCCTCCGTTCGCATGCGTTACTATTTTCTCGCGCTTTGCGCATCGTGCAAACGCCATCCGCGTTCCAGCTCTTAAATTGACGGACCCATTGTAAATTGGAAAGTGTATTCCGTGAACGCCTGGGTCCATTGAGAGGGCGTCGGTCAGAATGATTGCAAACTCTGGGCACAGCGACGCTACGCAAGCAAAGCGCGAGTGCTATAGAGTCTGACGCGACCGGCGTCCGTCTGCGCATCCCGGCGGCCACCTGGCTCCGTGCCAGAGCTCGGATGGACGGACGGACGGACGGACATGGACGGATGGACGGACGGACAGACGGATGGATGGACGGACGGACAAACAGACAGACAGACAGACGGACGGACCGACGGACGGACGAACAGACAGACAGACAGACAGACAGACAGACAGACAGACAGACAGACAGACGGACGGACAGACAGACGGACGGACGGACGCCGGACGGACGTCGGACGGACATCGGACGGACACCGGACGGACGTGAGCATGAGACATTAAAGGCTTTCGCCTTAAAGATTACACCGTCTCCCGCTAAAGGGAACCATGTGTAGATGTGAAGCAGCGGGCGCTAACGCTTACACTGGCGGCGGCGTTGACGCTGGCGCTCATCGCAGCGTTGCACAGGCGAGAAACCTGGGCGGCGCAAAGCACGCAGTGATGGACCGGTGTTTCTTGCTGGAAGATCCCAATCGCTTTAATGGGCAACGAGAGACAGAGGACTCGGACTGGACACAGAGACCCGCAGTCCGGTTTTAGTTAACGCGCACGCTGCGAATTTTTAGGGGCGAAGCTCCTTATGCCGTGGGTCGTGCGTCCCCCTGTAGTTTGTAGTACGTAGTAGCCACCTCGATTTGCGATGACGATGACGCTGCCATCACGGCACACCACATGGAATGTACCCACTATGCGTCATAACCAAGGAGGATTGGTCATAACGATGACGCTGATGACGATGACGATCGCGATGCCATACAACACATGGCATCGCGATATGGTCTCAAATGCTTTGGTGATGTACTGGGCGAATTTCACGGAAGATTCGCGGTTTACCGATGAACCTCCGGAGCTTCGCCCGCTCATCATCATTCACTCCGTGGATATCCTTATTGAAAATCCTTGGTTGGTGGACACTGGAATCGTTGCTGGATATGGTGGAAACAATAGTGGATGTGGTGGAAATAATAGTGGATAAGCTGGAAGCTTTGGTGGTCATAATGGCTGATGATGGCGAGAGTGGAAAAAATGGTGGCAGATGGTGGCGGTGGTGGCGAGCCAATGGTGGTGACAGTGGAAAATGCTGGCTGATGGTGGCGATGCAAAATATGTTTTGGTGGATGGCTTGGTGAACAAGCTGGATGACGGTGGCATAGTGGAAACACGGTGGATGATGGTGGCATGATGGAAATGCACGTGGCACAGTACGTGAAATCACTGTTATTTTCAACGTTTCCCCCCTCGAATGTGTAGACAAATGTGACTGCAGTCCCAATAAGCTAGCGCCGATCATTATGCTTTCTAGCACACTTTTTTTTTATTCATGCGGTGTCAATACCGTCACAATATTTGTGGAGCGCAGAATCCGTGAATGTTTACATGTTTATCGCGTACCTATATGAGTTTGACAACCGTGATGTGGTGTTGTATTGTGATGTTTATGTGTCTACAGGTATCGGTGTGAACAGCGACGGTAAATGTTTTACATCGCCGCGCAATTGTAGAAGTAAATTACACTTTTCAAAATACAACTGGTTGACCAGAAAACAGCCGCCACTTGATATCGCCACGCTAGAAACGCCGCTCTGGAAATTCTTGCACTCATTAGCTCAGCTGCACTTTAAGGTAACAGCGAAAATGCGTGCGAAGCTAAAATGCACAATCTTTTACGTTCGGCATGCGTCGATATAAGCCGCACCAAGTATGACTTCCTCCATCCTATTCTACCACCATGATTTCCACCATAGTTTAGGCCTAGCGTACCGACTGAGTCCGTCTACGTGTCATCGGCGCTTCTAGGTTTCAGGATACACGATTCCGACGAGTAGGAATGACTTTGCAGCTCATCTGTGACATCGGTTAACCTAAATGAAGCGTTTTTTCTTGTGTAAGGCGTCCGCACAAGAAGCGATGAACATAGATGCGACGCGCTTCCAGCAAACGCCTCCGATCACCGATAGCCGCTGGTCACACTCGCCGGGACTTCTCTGGCTCGTATGCGAGAACACATATTTGTGAATTCGTACGCCTTACTGAACTAACATGATGACATATATTTCCCGCGCACTGCATTCTTTTTTGGCCTAGCGGTTATGTAGTTGTACTTAACGATAGCTACACAGATCAGTGCGCTGGCACGGCCGCGCTCGTTGCGCGAAAATACATCACAGTATTCAATCAACTGTACGCGCGTATTTATCGAACGAGCTTAGAGTCGACACGAAGCCTCTGCACATGATTCCCTTTCGAACGAGCGAGAAACGGATATATTAATCTAGGCAGTAACAGCTGGTTGATATGTTAATATATACTTTTTAGTTATGTTGTGAATTGTAACAGAAATTTAGTGCTGTTGCCATTATTGACATGCCATTCGTTACTGGCAACTGTTTTCTTATGTTTAATAAGTATGCAAATTTTAGTAGGAGGGGAAGATGGTGTCTCTCTCGAGTATGCGACATACAACGCTGAAGTTAAACGGTGTGGTAGTGTTGACTAGTCGTTCTGTGTCCCTCAAAACAAGTTTCAGCGTGGCGTAGTGGTAAAGTGCTTGGCTCAGGATCCGAAGGTGCCACGTTCGACTCCTCGTGGCGAAAGGCATTTTTTTTTATTACGATAGCAATTATATGGACACTCGCGGCTGGTTTTCGCCGTCGGCGTCGGCTTCGGCGTCATTTGCCGTATATGTATATGTATATATATAACCGGGCCCGCCCGTCGTTCGTGAGCGTGAAAAGACGCGAGGGGGGGGGGGGTCCCTCGAGCGACCTTCGATTTTACGAGCGGGGGGCGCGCGCGTTATCTCCCCTTCTCGGCGGCCGACAGCGGGCGGGGGGGGGGGGGGGGTGCGACGTTCGATTTTACGAGCGCGGGCGCGCGCTTTATCTCCCCTTCTCATCTCCCCTTCTCGGCGGCCGGGCCGGCGTACCCTTCTACGTGCTGCGCTTTCAACGCGAAGAGAATTCTCTTAAACAAGCGTTTTCTAGAGTTGCGTGAGATCGGATCCAAAAAGAGTTAGCTGCCAGCCTCACTTCGTATAACATTATAATTTTTTGCTATCGCATTCATTGCTTCACCCTTGCGGTGAAACTGTGACTCTTTTTTTTTTTCAAGCGTTTTTTTTCTTGCTCTCCTGCTTTCTTCATTGTTTTCTATGCAATTATTTAGGTATGGCCGCTAGGGACGATGGACCTGACGGTTTAGAGCCGTTTTGCGCTCCGTTCGTTTCCAGCATCCATCACCGCCAGCATACACGGTATTCCAGCATTGCCACCGTATTCCAGCACCATAATCCACCATAATGATGGATGGTGGAATCCACCATTCCCATGGTGGACAGATTTTCAATAGGGATGCTGTGATTTTTTTATCGTTCGACAAGGCACAGGAAAAATCTCCCACCGGCACTACCTTGCAGGTCAAGATCCAGTGACATATATACGGGACGGCCAGTGAACGGTTGTGCAGCGCGAGCAGTCGGCTTTTTTCAACCAAGAAACTCGCTAGCAGACTCTGCCTGCGTCGGCGTCGCGAGGCGAGAGAGGGGGGAGCGTAGGAGAGGGGAAGACGCGCATGCGCAGTGGGGGTGTGGACGCCGCGGAGAGGGATGCCTAGAGGAGAGAGGGGGGAGCGTTGGAAGGGAGAGAGTGGGAGCATAGGAGGGGAGAGAGGGAGGGGACGCGCATGCGCAGTGAGGGTGTGGCCTCCGCGGGGGAGGGATGCCTAGAGGAGAGAGAGGTGGAGAGGAGGTTTTTTATTTTTATTTTTTAATGGGTTGGCGCATGCGCAGTGGGGGGTGTGGACGGAAGGACGGACGGACGCCGGACGGACACCGGGCGGACGTGAGCATGAGACATTAAAGGCTTTCGCCTTAATAGATGTGTCAGATAGGGGGGAAATAAATGTCAAAGCGAGTCTTCTGTTTGCAGTGCTCGCGGTGAAATGCTTATTAAGCATTTTTAGATGTGAAGCATCTTATGGCGAAGCTTAATCCGGTGGTGGTGGTGTGCCGCGTGGCCTCCCTTACTGCGCATGCGCAAACCCTTTAAAAAAATAAAAAACCTCCTCTCCCCCCTCTCTCTCCTCTACGCATCCCTGCCCACGGTAACCACAACCTCACTGCGCATGCGCCTCCCCTCCTCTCTCCCCTACTACGCTCCCCCCTCTCTCTTCTAGGCATTCCTGCCCGCGGCGTCCATACACCCACTGCGCATGCGCGTCCCCCCCCCTCTCTCTCCTCTTCTACGCTCCCCCCCTCTCTCGCCTCGCGACGCCGACGCAGGCAGCGTCTGCTAGCGAGTTTCTTGGTTGAAAAAACCGACTGCTCGCGCTGCACAACCGTTCACTGGCCACCGCGTATATATAGCAATGGATCTTGACCTGCAAGGTGGTGCCGGTGGGAGATTTCTCCTGTGCGTTGTTGAACAATAAAAATTCGCAGCGTGCGCGTTAACTAAAAGCGGACTGCGGGTCTCTGTGTCCAGTCGGAGTCTTCTTACTCTCATTGCCCATTAGCAGCGATTGGCATGTTCCAGTAGGAAACACCGCTCCATCACTGCGTGCTTTGCGCCTCCCCAGTTTTCTCTCCTGCGCAACGCTGCGATGAGCGCCAGCGTCAACGCCACCGCCAGTGTAAGCGTTAGCGCCCGCTGCTTCACATCTACACATGGTTCCCTTTAGCGGGAGATGGTGTATTTTATGTTTTGGCCGCAGTTTTATCGAAGCATACAGGGATCGTGCTTCTGAAATTCCTAAGATGCATTTACGTCTAGGCGGTTACGCCTATAGATAGTGGTAAGCCAATAAGCATCGCGGTGTATGTTGATCTAATGTATAGGGTAAGCAAAGTGTCGGTTATACATCCTTAAGCAGCAGGCCCGCAAGACACTATTTCATTGAAATCTATAGGTTGCCTTACGGTATAAATAGTCAGCATGTATGTATGCATGTCATTCGTATGCATGTGCAGATTATTAAAATGATTTTTTGATGACGCGACTTCATGTCGCTAAATACAGGGTTACATAAGACCACGCGGAGTGCATACTACCTAGTCCAATTTTCTCTCTATTAAACGAAAATTGTTGGGTTATTTTGTCAAAATGAATGGTTTTTTTCAAACAAATTCTTGCTTTAAGGAGTACTGACATGAATTTTAAAAATTTTCGGATTGTTGTTTTAAATAAAACTACTGGTGTCGAGAAACGTATAAAGAGTGTCGTAGTGCTTGGGAATGCATTGGATATATTTTTAATACCGCTACCATAGAACAGCAATTTCGATTTCGGCATCGAGGGGGCGGCTTCTCAGTGACGTGTCAGAGCAGTGTGACGTCACGGGAAGACAGCAACTGGCGACGTACTAACGGCAGATCTGTATATCTGCTCGTGGTGCACGTAAAGAACGATGATTTAATTGTCGTCCAGTGACCCTGAGAGCGATTTCTGCGATATAGGCTGCACGCAGGACGCAGAGCTCGCAAATTCAGGAACTGACTTGACTCGTCGGGATAATGTCAATTGCTGTGAGGCTGGCGCGCACATGCTCAGCGACGAAAACTTTAAAATCAAAATAAAATATTTTATACGTGTTGCCTGGCTCCGCTGTGTGGAGAGCGTTGACACCGCATACCAAGGAAACGAAATATGTCTGTTTTGCGATCTTCCAAAATCGTGTCAGTACTCCTTTAAGAAAAAAGAAGCGTAACCATCTACACCTTTATCATGTAATGGGAGAATTTAATGCTTAGGAAACGCGGAGCCCTCTAGACAAAAGTCGTGTAATTGATGACTCGTATTCACGTTCAGCCAACATGTTTTAGTGGCTCTTTTACTTTCTCACTCATGCTAGCGTACAGTCGCTATTTCAAACTAATCCAGTTTGCACTGTTTGGGTAGGGTGACATTAAAAAGCTCTGCTGTATTTGTAAACGCAAAGTATCGCGTATAAACCGCAAACAATGCATAAATCAAATGAGCGTTACGCCGGGGCAATCAGCAGGGAATTATGACGCCTGCATGTCCGTATGGCAGGCATGATCGCTTATATCCGCACCCCACTCCTTCTTTCATGTGACCTCCTCACGTACTTTGCCACTATTGATATGATGTCATGTTTCTAACAACCTCCTCACTTAGGGCAGGCGGTGATGGGGTTTGTGAGCTTGAGGTGTTAGTTGCAATCGAGGCCATGGCAGCCGTATTTCCGTAATGTCGCTACGCGAAAGTATTCACGCTGTTATGACTTTTGGGGCGAGTTAGAGAAGCCCAGCTGGTGAACACTAATATACGCGCCATTTCGCGGGGGGAATGCATCTTGATCATTTCAGTACGTAAAAACTGCGGGTTTTCGTCTAAGTTTTCAGTCGAGACCACCCTCGGAGACACCCAGGAGCGTTTTGTTTGAAGCTAACGCACTGGCGAGAGAGTTAAATACATTGCATAGTAGAAGGCAAGGAGGTTGACTGGAGATAGTTCTGGCTGGCCATTTATTAAGAAGAGGGCGGGGGGTGACGGAGGTAAAAAAGAGAATGGTGGAAGAGGGAGAGAGAAAGAGAGAGGAACGCAAAGGAACTGCGTACACTAAAAAGCGGTGGAGGTGGTGGTTTTAATGTATATCTTCATGAGGCACTTTTGCGGCAGCCCCTTGATAGGCCCGAAACAATGCGAATGTAGAAAGGCAGAATGAGGGATCACTGACCGCAGTTCTGCGAATTTTCGTAAGGTATTGCTCTTACGCTTTCGAACTTCACGAGGAAAATTATCCAGGCAATAATTTTTTTAGGTTTCTTTTTTGCCGTCGAGCTCCGAACCTTCCGGAAAAATAAACAGATCGATATTTGCAACTCGGGTCCAGAAGCGCGGAGAAAGGCGCGAGCAGCCCCCTTTTCGCTAAACAATCACCGCCCGCTTTTCTAAGGCGGAGCGCCCGCAATGACCGCAGCCGTTGCAGCAAGGCTCCTTAATGATTCACGTACCTTCGGCTCTAAGGCGACGAGATGGGAGGGACAATAGTTGGGCGCCGCACATGCATGAGCCTATGCGTCTTGTTCGAAGCTTACTGACTCGCCCATTCTAAGCATGATAGAATCGAATTTTTCGGTACTGTCGAACGTATAGCGCAGCCATTCGTAGTGCGGGACGCCGAAGTCATCAACCGAGCTCCGGAAACATACGCCCTTCATTGGTTATTCGATGAAAGGTCAAGCACCCTCGTGCACTCATTCTATTCCTGTCCGGAATAAATGGTTTCTTGGGTTCCACTTAAACGACCAATAGGATATGGAAGCGAACTAACTTAAGAGCGCACAATGTTACTGCATGAGATAATTGTTGGCGCTATTATGTTTCATAAATGTCGTACTAGACCTGCGCAGAATAATATTTTGGACCGCATCAAGACGCGGAAGTTGTTGTCAAGACAGATCACTGCTTTATGAACTGATGGTCCTATTTACATGAGATTAGGACACTATTGTAGATGATTACTTGCGCTCTAATCTTCGTCGGCTGACTCTAATTGGAAAGCGAATTCTTCGCTGCGCGGTAACTATAGCAGGGCGGCTGGGCCGCGCGCGCAGGAGCCTTCAAAAGGAGCGACTCGACTCGTGGGTGACAGTTTCAAGACTGGTTTATTGAAGATGACTAGAAAGTTCGAAAGAAAGAGAGAGGTAGAACAGGAAGAAGGAAAGATCGGAGCCGATCCAACGAGGGCTACCGTGGGAATGGTGCGGGCGAAACCCCCTTCGCTCCCGTCGGCTTTGTGTTGGCGGCCCTCCTCTCGACCCGTGAAATTGGGCGGCGAAGATGAACGTCTTCGACGGCGTCTGTACGGCGGGGAGGCAGGACGAACCCTTCGGCATTCTTAACATCCTCCCCCGCAATGAGCACACGCTCATTCCTGGTCGTCTTCGTCCCATGGTGGCTGATTAGTCGTTGAGCTCAAGTGGGTACAAGGCTTGTACTGGTCGTCGAAGCTCTCTTTTGTTTGGAAGGCGCGTGTTCGGCCGTCTCTTCCTGGGAAAGTTTCCAGAACGCCATATTGGAAGGAAACAGCGCGAAAGTTCCAGAACGCGGCACAGTTTCCACATCTGGCGATGAGCTCTGTCATCTCCAAGGAGAACTATATCTCCTTCATTAATACTTCTTCCTTTTCCTGGCTTTATTACATGCGCAGAACGCAGTTGCAGGAGATATTCGAGCCTCCAACGTCGCCAGAATGAGTCGACAAGGGTGCTGCGCTGCTTCCATCTTCGGATCTGGCTATCTGCGGTCGACTTCACTTCCGTCGTTTCTCGGAGAGGAGGCAAACTGGTTAGCTTGCGGCCGACCAGGAAGTGGGCAGGTGACAAAGGCATAAGCTCCCCCGCGTCGGAAGAGACGAAGGTCAAGGGACGAGAATTAACCGCAGCCTCTGCTTGCGTTAGAACTGTGGAGAGGCTGTCGTAGTCGAGGAAGCTTTTTCCGAGCACGGTCAATAAAAGCACGCCGTATGTGCTCGAAGCCACACCCAATGCCTCGCGACTGCGGACGCCCGTCTGAAGTTCATCGTAGAGTGTCCTTAGCCTCTCGACATCTTGAAGGTTGTGCACCGGGCGGACCGCAAGCAAACGCGACATGTGCTCCTCAATGATGACCTCGTCCTTGCCAAATCTTTCGACCAATGTTTTCACACCAATTTCGTAGTTTTGTTCACTGATGGGAAGTCCGTCGATAGCAGCCGCAGCCTTTCCGGTGAGATAGCTGGTCAGATACTGGAACTTGTCGATGGTAAGGAGCGCTGGATTTTTGTGAATCGTACACTCGAACTGGTTCCAGAATCTGGTCCATGAGCGCGGATCCCCGTTGAACTTCGCAATCTTCAGCTTCGGAAGTCTGGTTGTCAATGACGGTAACTGGAGAGACGAAGGCGCCACTGTGCTCTGAACAGAACCAGAATGTACTGCTTGTTCCGAATCGTTGGTTCCTGATGAGGTGCTTGACCTTGTTTCACTTAAGGCTTCGTTCTTTAGAGCTCGCTTGATTTTGGTCTTCATGGTAGTGATTTTCATGTTGTAGTCAATGCATTCGGCGAGCGCGGCATCGAGTTCTTGTAGCTCAATCTTCTTCTCGATGGCATCGTTGACTATCTTTAGTTCATTTGCTTGCTCTATAAGATTTTCAAAATGTTCTTCGAGCTCACCGATTGCTGTGGCTGGCGCTTGCAGCAAGACGCTGCTCTCCGCGATGATGGCGTCGATGGCTTGTCGAAGGGTGGCTTGCTTTTTCTGCAGTCGTTCCATGGCGCTTTCGATGTCAGCTGGCGAAGTAATCCCGGGTTTCGGCACCAGAAAATGTAGATGATTACTTGCGCTCTAATCTTCGTCGGCTGACTCTAATTGGAAAGCGAATTCTTCGCTGCGCGGTAACTATAGCAGGGCGGCTGGGCCGCGCGCGCAGGAGCCTTGAAAAGGAGCGACTCGACTCGTGGGTGACAGTTTCAAGACTGGTTTATTGAAGATGACTAGAAAGTTCGAAAGAAAGAGAGAGGTAGAACAGGAAGAAGGAAAGATCGGAGCCGATCCAACGAGGGCTACCGTGGGAATGGTGCGGGCGAAACCCCCTTCGCTCCCGTCGGCTTTGTGTTGGCGGCCCTCCTCTCGACCCGTGAAATTGGGCGGCGAAGATGAACGTCTTCGACGGCGTCTGTACGGCGGGGAGGCAGGACGAACCCTTCGGCATTCTTAACAACTATAGCTTGTCAACTTAAAAACTAAAATCAGTTATCATTCTGGTTATTGTAAGTTGCGCTTTAAGAATTAGTGCTTAGTTCTGATTGTAGAGCGAGAAGGGAGAGGGAAACCAAGGTAACCACAGGATAGTTAATTGCGGTTCTTAATCGAAATCTATGCAAATCATGGACACACGCCGACCGAACGTACTATTAGGTTGCGCAGCAGTGAAAGAAGTGAAGGCGAGTTTGTAGATCTCTCGCCGAAGTTTCGGCGATGTCAGCCTGAATGCTGTAGTGTTCCCTAGCAACTCGGCGAGCGAGCAAGGCGAGATTGATGGACACACTAAAGCGGCAGCTGAATGGTCGACGCTTCCAACGAAGTTGTACACGTCATCACAACACGTTTTCAGCGTTAAGACAAAGGTCGTATCACAGTTTTTTGTCGGCTGAGAAAAAGAACGCGAAGTGCGCCAAGTATGTTAAACGCCGCCGCTCTATGATCATGGGCATGGCCTCAGACATAGTACAACACTGCAATTACGTAAATGCCATAAGGCCCGGGCCAACTATTGCAAGACGCGACATTAGAGAGTACGTAACGCTCACGTGACTATAAAGCGACCAGTTTTTCGCAACGGCTCCGATGTGGCATTATCGGCTGCAGTGCTTCTAGTCCCTTCGAGTCTAATTTCAGCAATCTTAAAGACATAACCGATTTTATTTAGAGAGGCCATTCTATACGACCATTGTCGATTACCCGTGCAAGAATACTCTATGCCACCGATCACTTCGAATGGGCCCGTTAACGTCACAGCCGCCACTCCATGGACCTCACGCAGCTGTACTAATACGACTGTGGCGCGAACTGCCGCCGACTACAACACCGTTGTTGGGGGTCGAAAGAACAGCTGCCGCCTTACATACTTTCTTGATCTTAATTTCTGGGGACTGTCTGTTATTTTGTAAAGTTGCGGACATGACGTGTGCTTTGATTAAAGTACGCTTTGTACCGACTACGGCGTGCCTCATAACCCTATCGCGGTGCTGGCGCATAAAACCCCTGCAATTATTTTTATAACCAGGATATCGTCCTTTCGCGACGCGAGAGAAGAAACAGTGAACATGAAAAGGACAAGTACTTTAAATTTATACATTTTTGTAAAACTGGAAGCTTAAGCTTGCTTGCACGCGTATTATTTCTTAAAGGAGTACTGAGACAAAATTTTGAAGGCGAGATAACTTATGCAATCGATTTTCTTGTAAAGCAGGAAACATACTTACATGTGCATCGTTCTTTAACCTGCTTCATGCGTCAGCAAAAGGCTACCGTTTAATTACGCGCAAAATCCGTCTTAAAAAAAGGTACAAATAATCTTACTGGATAAAATTACACAAGGAAAGCGATATTCTCGAAGGCAGGAGTGAAGCAATAATTGCCCACTCGGCTTACCGCTATCTGTACCCCACCTCAAGCCAAGAAAATCTCCCATTTCGTGTCGGAACAACGAAATGTAAAGAGTGGCACATGAACGGCTCGATATTTCCTTGCCAGCTGCCTTGTCTCCGAAGTGCATCGATTTGCAGGTTCGATAACTGTTTCCCCCGGCCTCGGGGAAATGGTCTGTACGCCCTGTGAGGATGCACACTCGGGCCGCCTTTACGGCCGTTGACTTTGTGTTTGGTTTCACCTTCGTGTCTCGACCAGTCAAACATGGCAGCAAGAACAGCGCTGTACTTCCTTGTTCGCCTAAACTCCCTTTCTTTGTTTCTTTTATGTGCGATATTGATCTTCGATATCATCGGCTGGAAGCAGCACAACACACACGAGGAAAACTGTGGATAGAGGTGTGCGGTATAGAAACCCTAATCTTGGAAGGGAAGGGCATTACGTAGTAACATATAAGAAGACAGGCAAACAAAAAGGACAGCACAGGGAGAGAGAGAAAGAGAGACAGAGAGAGATTTCTGCGATGCGGATAATTGAAAATGGCGGTGAACCCTGACTTCCCATTCTGCCTTCCAACATTCACTCTACTTGTATTTCTCGGTGAACGGCAAGTCCACACGCCACTTGCGGTGGCTGCTTGCTTTTAAAATGTTTTACCATGTAACTATCTTCTTGTAGTAGGTGACTGCACAGCACATCCTTGCATAGCAGAGCGAGTCGCCAGTTTGTGCACTCTCGCTCCACGGTCTCTTCCTAGCACTATATATATATATATATATATATATATATATATATATATATATATATATATATATATATATATATATATATATATATATATATATATATATATATATATATATATATATATATATATATATATATATATATATATATATATATATATAACAGCGATGGAGGCAACAAATCGATCACATGCTTTATCTCCACGGCTGTCTTATTCCCGCTCTTAAATCGCTTACAACATTTTTATTCATGTCGTTTTTGATCGATTTGCTGCACGTCCCGGATAAGCTCAGACAGAGGAGAGGCTGCGAGAAGCAGGTATGGGCAGTATCGCGCTAGTATTTCAGAGGTACTTTTTAGTATCTGTATTTCTGTATCGAGATACATTTGAAAAATGTACCTGTATCTCAGTAGTGAAGTACTTTTACGATGTGTCGATTGTAAAGCGATACTATGCAGGAGACAGGTATCTCGTTACATTTTTTTTTTGTCGGAAATGAGCAAAGGTGTGTCTCCCAAGGGGGGAATGAAGGTTCTTTGTTTGTGTTTGTGCCAAGGCAAGCAAAGGCGCGCAGCAGGTCGGCGACATAGGAAGGGTGGCAATGGTTTCCCCTCAAGCACAGAATGACATATGTGGTAGAGCGCGCGATGCTGCTGAAGGCTGAATCGCGGTGAAAAAGTCTTTTATCAAGGTACGGACTAACGGTACGCAAATACAGTAAGGCAGTACGGTCGCGCTCCTCATCTCCCGCTCGTTGTTCTTTTGCCGCTACCAGTTCCAGTGACAGTGTGTCCCCCCGAGTGGCAGGTGCCTTGTTAGCAATGCGTAGGCGGACAGGCACCTATAAGGCGTGACAACCCCACAGTACATTTTGAAAAGAGCTTTTGTGGTGTTGGGGAGCCTTCGCTGGTAAAAGCACAACCACTGGGAAAGAAGGAGCGGTACTATCATACCCCATCGTATTTGCGTAACGTATTTCCGCAACTTGCTAAAAGACTTCGAGGTCCCGCGCGGGTACCGCCTTGAAACAGAGGCTTTTCAAGGCTTCGCGTGCGTTCATTCCTCAAAGCGGCGGAACTTTCAAAATCAGTTTCCGTAGCCGTAGTGGAAGTGACTACAGTCGGATACAACTTTAGAAGTCTGCGGCATTTGCTCCTCAAATGCGGATGCACACAAGCCTGCCACAATGGGCGCGCACTTCAGACTGACATTGCGTGCCGGGCGGTTGGTAAACATTGCTTCAGAGAACATCCTTCAGAGAACATTGCAGAGTGCATGTGTGGAACTATTTCTTTATTCGCGGAGGTGATCGGCGGCTGCGCATCCGTCGTCTGGGCGGAGCCTCCACGGACTTCTTAAATTGTATCCGACTTTACATGGGTTGCACGTGACGTCATTTCCGACTTGCAAAGCGAGCGACCGCCATATTTAAGAACATTTGAGACGGGCTGCGCCTTCGGCGCCGCCGCGTCGGATCTTGTCGGCGTCGTTCGATTTATTCTGAGGAACATGGCGAAAGAAAACGAGCGCGGGCTTTGCCCGTCGTACTTTGAAGAGCTTGTGGGGCCGACTCGGGTACGTTGTCGAGCTAAAATTGAAATGTGCGATGGCATCGGCTGTTATGATCTGTTCATCGGTAAGTACGCTGCACCGAACGTCGATGTGCTGCCTGCCGTGACGCACGGCGACAATGTGAATTATTCGGTGCTTCCAACAAGTCGCGTCACGCTGCAACAGATGAAGGCTCACAAGTCGCTGGACGGCCACAACTACTTCAGCAGCGGATGGGAGAAGAGCGTAGCAGTAAAGCAGCTTCAAGCGCAGCGTATCGTCGTTCTAAGCGAAGTCAGCGATGCTTTTTCACATTACCCTCGAACAATGGTCGAAGTAACACTTGGTATGTGCCAGACGCATGGGCGCTGACCGGATATTGTCTTGAAGGGTGTGAACCCCTGTTGGATTGCGGGGGGGGGGGGGGGAGGGGGGAAGGAAGTGTTGATGTTGTTTGGGAGGCGCAAATGCTCCTTTTGCACCCTGTTCCAGGCTCTGTGGAGGGCGTGCCTACTACGATGGCATCCAGCTTGCTCTTCCGTCGCTTTTTTGCAGCGGTGAAAACGCGCAGATGCTGCGGCAGTAGTCCGGTCATAACGGCCGTGGCCCAACTGTAGGCTTGATGCCCAGTATGAGTTCGCGACGTTCATTAAATTCACAGGTTTTTCTTTGAAAGAGAACACGTCCATATATGTTGCACCGTTAGGCGAAACTTAGCAACTCGAAACGCGTTTATTCAAGGCTCCTCTGTACGTCGCTGTGAATATCTAGGCAGCATTCTGGAGAAGCGACGTAATCACGTAAGAAAACATGTTAAACCAGAGAATATCTCGACAATATCTTTACCTGTGATGAAGTGAACACTGCAGGCACGAATGTTTTTCTCCTCTTTCAAGTCTGCTCTGCGCGCTACCCAAGAGAAACGGCGCTTCTCGGACATCCTTGTTCGCTCGCACTGATTTATCAAAATCGCGGGCAAACAAAACATTTTAACGCGTGGCTATGCCTTGCCTTTCGAAGCAGAAGTTCCACTTGTTCTTCTGCATTCGAAAATAGCGCAAATAGTTAAGGTGAAGCCGGTGGCGCGTCCCAAGAACACATCTCGCCGCGCTGCAAAGCTCCTGACTGTATACGGTTCCAGGTGTTCTTAAACATGGCGGCTTTCGGTTCTCTCGTTCCCGGATGTGACGTCCTTCCAACCCATGTAAAGATGCTCATCTTTGTCGTGCTTTCAGCCTCCCCTCCAGCGTGTCAGGGTGCGTTTCTAATTAGAGGTGTGCGCCGAGAGGTCGGTGCGCCGCCGCCGACAGTTTTCGCTGCGCCGCCGCCGCCGATGCCAACTGATCGGCGCGCCGCCGCCGCCGACGTGTTCTCTCGGCGCGATCAGCGCGCCATTTAAGTACGATTAAATTTTTTTTTTCAGTAAACCTACCTTTATTGGACACCTTATGTCACCAGTAAATACTCGGTCCTTTCTTAATTCTACCCACTTGGCAAACGCATCGAAATTGATTCTCCTGCTGCTTCAAGTTAAATAACTGGACCAGAAAACTTGTTCAGTGCTCTTAATGATGTGGAAAGGTAGTGTTGGATTGAAAAATAAACGTGAATTTTAAGCTACTTTCAAGCTCACCGTAGTTAATCGAATCCATGTCAGTGACAAGCGGGTGTTTGGCGAGGACTGTTGATATACTCGGGCTGACGAGTCTGCTACCTTTCACACAATATTATGTATTATATGAGGCAGGCTTTGAATAGTAATGAAATGTGTGCAGAGTCGGTGTTGGAATAACAATAAATATGTCTGTGAAAGCGAGCCAAGTAACAACGGCAGTTCAAAGGGGAAGGGTGGGGGGCTAGGAATAGAGGGACAGGGCTTTTTTTTCGAAGCGTATGGAAGCAATTGCTTATATTGCTCAGCAGTCTAAATGAGCAAGAGCTAGCTATTTAGGGTATATATATATATGGAGAAAGAATCAGCTTAAAAACTGGAACACATGGCCTTTAATGAAGGAAGAAAGGGACAAGGACAACAGATGAAATGCTTTATCAAACAGAAACGATCCCCAAACTATAGGTTGGCAGGTTCAGCAAGGTCCACCATTGGACGAGATGGTGATCACCATAAAGTTCGACGTGTGAAGTAACGCACATAACATGAATGCGGACGTAATCCTGAAGTGTGGGTGTATAATGTATTGTGTTTCCTCCGCTTTGTCCTGCACTCAATGTGATATTCCACGCCAGACTATCAAACCGAGTAATCAGCGCCTTTCCTTCGCCTGTTTCCTACATCGGACTCAAGTAGACTAATTAGCGTACACGCCGATTTGTCACAATCGTATTTGAAATAGAACATCACTAACGTAGGTTGCTGGGCGAGTTGGTTCATAACATTCAGAAGAGGAAACCAGTGAAAGACACGAAGACAGCGAAGGAGAACAACCAGACAGTACAAGCGCCGGACTTCGAACTAAATGATTATTACAGAATTAAGCCCCCCATACACATTTTAACCAGCAGCGCATGCATAAATATAGGCTATATAGATATAGAACCAGTTTCACACTTAACACTACAAAGCCATGAAGAATATCAAGGTGGTAGAAACAGCACATTTCCATGAAACACCCAAATGACGACGCCACGGGGACCCGCTATGTATAGCACCGCGAATTCTTTATCTGTAAGGAAAACTGAGGGATCACTTACACATGACACTTTGCCTTGTGTTGTTTTATTTTAGGGCTTCAAAAACTCCACATTCAATCTTATTTTTTCCTTAGCCAATGGCACTCACTGATGTGAAATCAGGGGCGCAGAGCCTTTGCAGGGCAGATGTATAAGTTTCCACCAGTGCCCGTAGTAAGCAGATTGCAGTGTTCACGCAGCCTGTCATTGAATCATCGGCCCGTCTGACCAATGTAGACACGGCCCCATGACAATGGAATTTCGAAACTTGCGTGCCTCTGCGCCGCAAAGGCTGTGGCCTTTGATTTCAAATTAGTGAGCGTCATTGGCAGAGGAAGAAATAAGATTAAACGTGATACTTGTGAAGCCTTCGAAGTGTATATATATATATATATATATATATATATATATATATATATATATATATATATATATATATATATATATATATATATATATATATATATATATAAATGGCGCAAAATGTCATGTGTGAGTGATCGCCTCAGTTTTCCTCACAGATAAAGAATTTGCGCTTCCAGATAACGGGTGCACGTGGCGTTGATATCTTGGTGTTTCGTGCAAATAGGCTGTTTGTGCTACTTTGACACGTTTCTTGGCTTCGTACTGTGAATTGTGCAACGTGACAAAGCTCTGATAGCCTATTTACGCATGTGCTGCTGGTTCCTGTGTGTGGGGTTTCTTTAATAAACATTTAGTTGTAAGTCCAACACTTGTCCTGGTTGGTTCCTACGCTGTCTCCGTGTTTTTCGTTGGTTTCTTCTTAAGCAGATCGTTAAAGATAATCACAATTATCGTCATGCGGGCGTAACAACCCCCCTCCCATCCTTCCTCTTCTCCCGATATTTTCCCATCATGCACACACACGAAAGGTCTTCATCAACGCGCGACGTGAACGAAAGATGTGTTGCACCTTTCGCCCACGAAGACCGATCAACCTCCTTTAAGCATGTTGTACAGGATATTCAGGAAGATCATTTGAATTTCGAATAAGATAAGCGCCACACTTCACTTTAATGTACCAAGAGAAGAAGCTGCATTTAGGATAGTATTTTACCATGTTTCACCGTCGTACGATTAACCGAATAATTGAGAAAACTGCCAAAAAAACAAAAAACAAAAAACATCTATATGACATACATAGGCATTCGACTCAGTAGAGATGTATCAGCGGTTCTAGAGGCGTTCCGTCGACACGGAGTACATGTGTGCGTACACAGCTACTCTGCTTCTCTAAAAAAGCAGGGCCATCCCTCCTAACACTCTGGCAAGAGTAAAAGTACTTTTCAGAAAACCCCCTTCTCTGAGGAAGAAGTTGCGCCGATGACAGGTGGTTCAGGGCCTTCGCGATTAGCTCTGTTTTCGCAGATGCCGAAAAAAAAAGTGAAAGAAGAGGGAGAGAAGCGCTGCTCGTGAATCAGCAGGAGAGGAAATATTTTTAAAATCACGCTGTTGGTTGGAGCCACGGTGTCAGAAAAATCACCGTGGATGGGGCTTTTGTTGATGGCGCCCATATTGTGCAGGCTGCAATGCACCACACTATTGACAAAGCAAATGACACTGTTGGAATTCAACTTGGCGCTGCTAGCGAGATGGTGCGGGCGTGGAACGGACGTCACTGCCTCCATTAGCAGTGCATTTTTGGGGGGGTCACGCATATTTACAACATCATGTGCAGGGACGGGATGAGGCGGCACCTGGGAAGACTTGGTGTTAAGGCTCCCCAGGTGCCTTTACACCAAGTTAAAAAAAGAAACATAGTATGTCAGGTGCCCGTGAAAGTGAGTACAGTAGGCGAGTGGATGTTGCCACGTTTTCAGCGATGTCAGGCTGTCACGATTTTGTGCAAGCATTGAAAACCAGAAATCAAGGAGCATTTGCAGTACTCGCCATGTCAATAGATTCACCGAATGAATCACAAATGTCATGTATCGCATACCGTTTTCTTGTGGTAAAGTGCATAGGACAGACGGGGCGCTGAAAGAACATGAAACGTCCGTCACATCAGGGGGAGGAGACTTGCCTGCTCATTGCAGAGTGTGCGATTAATCGCCCGTTTTTAATGATACCCAGCCACGAAATACGAGAGGGAACTCATTCAAGCATATATCAAGCGAAAAAAAAAAGAACATGGTCATGATCGTGTACCTTCCATGTCACTATCACGAAAAGAGGTTGAACCTTTTTAAGAGAAATGTAATTAAGGTATCATATGCGCTGCGTTCTAATCTATCCGGTTTTTACGGCGCATGACGTTTTGGTAATTAATATTGGTTTGTCTCATGCGCAGCGCTTTCATCTGTACTGCATCACATGTGGCGCATGTGCGTATTGGTTCTCCTTTCGAGCCGTGTTGTTTCATTAAACTGTTGCTAGTCGCAGCTTGTGTGTGCGTGAAATTTTCTCGTGTTCTGTACGCATCCTTCAAGGCTGGGTTCGTCGTTCTTTCAAACTATGTGCCAACAGCTTACCGCCATGAATCTTGTAAAACACATGCAACCACGGTACAAAAAAGCTGTGCTGCACATTTATGGAACAAATAAACACACATTCAACATTGCCACGTGCCGCGGTGCTCTTATGCTGACCCGATAAACGCGTGTTCGATCCCGACCGCGGTGCTCGAATTTTGACGTATGCTAAATGATGTCTGCACGTCAGAGAACCACAAGTGCACGCAACTTCCGGAGTAGTCCACTGCGGCGTGTCTCGTGTTCATATCGTGGTCACGGTACGTGAAACCTAAGAAATGATTAATACACTGTATACCTGACTTGAGATAAGTGCCCCCCTCCCCCCATTTTTCTTTTTAATTTTCAATGTGTACATACGCTGAAAAACAAAACATTTACGAAACGTGTGCCATTTCTCTGACTTCTGGTACATATCTATGATGTTCTCTCAGCCCTTAGTGTTAAAAGCCCCGAAACTTGTAGTTTCGGTTTCCACGCCGCCGCCGACGAAAAGTGGCCGTGCGCCGCCGCCGATGATATACCCGGCGTGCGCCGACGCCGCCGCCGCCGCCGCCGCCGACTCGGATCGACCCCCCACGCCGCCGCCGGTCGAAACCGCCACGGCGCACACCTCTATTTCTAATGGATTTACAAGTGTGAAACGGTCTTTTGTGGTACCAGGTTCACCCACCACCGGAACCGACTTCGCTTGTTGCGGTTTGCTGAAATGCGTGGTGGTAGCGGCGGTTGTGGTGACAGATTTTTTGAAGAGTGATCCTTTCGGCCCAGGCGATTCCTAAGATGGGGACCGACTTTGGCTTGTCAATGGTCGGAGCAGATCCACGTGCGCGCTGATGTGTTTCGGTACCTAGGTGACCCGATAAGAGATATCGCCCCGCTGCAGGACTACCCGACTATGAAGGCGGCAGCTATTCACTATAAGACGAATTTGTTCTTGTGTGCATCGGTAAGCAACTCTTTTCTTTTGCGAGTCTTGTGTTAAGGCCGAACCGACGCTGTCTAGGAGACAGCCTATTTGAGAAGCTGCTGTTGCTTTAGTGCAATTAACATAGCAACCTTCTCAGCACACACAAGAAAAAAGAAATGCATAATGAATGTATACTTTCGCTTAATGCACTGTGAGTGATTCGAGGGATTTGCTTGAACTATGCTATTTCTAGCATGGCTCATTTCGTATTCAGAAAGTATGTCGATTTCAGTGTCCAATGCTTGTTACACTCGCTGTGAAATAGTGTACTTTTTTATTGGACTTGATACCTGTAATAAAGATATTATTACCAATTATGTACTTTGTAACCTCCTCTTCCTCTGTAATCTCCTAATGGCGCGGGGGGTTCCATGTAGATGAATAAATTAGCTGCACGTTTGAATGCACTGCCACTTTATTTACAACACTACGGTGAACTTAATGCGTTTGTGGAGTATGAGCATCTGCGAAACAAACAAAAAAAAAGTATTCCAGCATCTATATTGCTGTACCTCTATTTCGGAATACTTTTTTCATCGTTCTGCACAAGTATCTCCGAAAGTCTCGCTACGTCAAAGGCAAATGTATGTCGGTATCTAAAGTTTAGAATTCCAACCCATGTATTTAGATATCTGTATTCCGGGATACTTTTCCGAGTATATACGCCCAGCCCCGACGAAAAGCTTCCACTTGAGGCGCTGTGCTTACTACACCACATTCCTCGCGAAGCCCGTGAAAGCAAGCAGGGAATGCGAATGGGCCCGCATTGTTCAAGGACAGGTGCGCGAAGAATAGAATGAACAGTGGCGGAAGGCAATGTGTGCTGAGTCAACCTTGACGGTGTATGCAACCACAAGTTCATGATAGAAAAACAACGGATGTGCGATGACGATTGGGGGAGTGACCCGTTCGAAGCGCGAGATGGGGCACTGCGAGATGGGGCACTATGTTATCAATATGCCTGCCCAAAGAGAGCGAGAGAAAGAGATAGAAAGCAAGAACAGGAAAGGCAGGGAGGTTAACCAGACCAGCACCTGGTTTGCTACCTTGAGCGGCGGATAGGTGAACGGGAAATCGAAAACGAACAAGAGCCAGAGAAAGATGAGCACTTCACGCACACAGTCGAACAAACGGATACTGAGACCAGGGTTTCTCTGGCCTACACGACTTCAGCGGTCTGGCTTTCGATTAGGGCATCGTGGCCATCAACCCGCCACGGTGATTACTAAAGAAATGAAAATGCTGGATTAACAACCTGCAGCAGTTGCAGGACAGTTCGGCTTATTGGAGTGCTTAGCTTATTCAACAACATGGGTGTGGTGTCCATAAGAGACCGAAGCATTGCAACAATGTCCTGGTCTTTCTCGGGCAAGTGGCGGGGAACCAGCGCTTTGGTTGACTCGGCCAGTGTCTTGTGAGACCATTGGAGTCGGGAATTTATCGATGGGTTTGAACGTGGTTTTGGCGGCTGCACTGACTGCAGGTTTGGCGATTCCGGCCATGCTTCAATGTCCACGTGCTCTGGTGTGTTCTTGTCCTGAAAGGTCGACTCGGACCTGTCTGGTCCAGCGAAGCAGAGGAGGAGGTGTCGTAGGTAAACTACGCTTCACAGAAACTCTTGCTGAACCTGCCGTAAAGGGGAACTCCGGTGATTTTTCTATATTCACCGATTTAAATAAAACTTTTAACATATGTTCTGTTCGCTACCCTGATGATATGTGCCAAATTATACAGCCGTAAGTGATTTAGTTTTTAGAAAACGAATTTTAAAAATCGGCAGCCAATTCCGGAATCATGCCTTCAAATGCGGGCCACCCTGTGTACGTGACGCATAAGTCTTCTACTTTCTCGCCCAGTAGAGGAACGCAGCGCGCGGCGCGCGCTTTTTTCGTCGAGGAGACGCTGACGCTATCACAGTTGTGCAGCGGATTTCGTGACGTCAGCGCATACCCAGCATGGAGCATGGAGAAGCTCCCTGTTTCGGTTTCTGTTTTGGCTCATCGTTCATTGCTTGTTTAAAATTATTGACGGTAGTGTCGGCAAAATGAACGAACCTAGCTGTTGCAGGACTGTTAATACTATTTGAAAACGGCGTTATCTCAGTATGGTCGATAATGCACCGGAGTTCCCCTTTAAGCACGCGAACAAGCCCGGAAAAGTACTTTGTATGGCTCAAACTCGCCTGAATGTGTCCTATGAATTTATTCCAACACCATTACTCTGCGGCGCTGGAAGGCATATCCTAATCGAGACCGGCCATCGAGGACTACTCATTAGAAGAATTAACCTGGAGCCAAGTTCACAAATCCGTTCGTTCGTTTGGACTCTAAAAAAAGAGGCAGAAAACATGTGTTTTACTTGTGATTCTTTGGAAGAGGGGAGAACAAGCCCTCTCAATCCAGGGTTTCGCTGGGCTCTGACGTCCGCCTGGCCTGGCCTCTGAGAGCGAGTCGTTCTTATAGAACAGAACTTGACAGTTGTTCCTCAGTAATAACACTCATAGTGTTTGGCGTCAGTGGGTGTCGTGGATGGGCACATGTGATGTTGCAGAGCAGGGCCGTAGTCACATATTTTTTTCGATGTAGGGAGGTTGAACATCGCAACAGACCCCGTACCCCCCCCCCCCCCTCCCCCGGCTATACCACGGGCTAGAGATCGCTCTTTCCCTTACGACGGGCGTGAAGTCGTACATTACATGGGTGACGTGGCATGCTTAGGCTTTTTAAGCTGTGGTAGGCTCCCGTCGGTAGTGTCCTCTAGTACACTGCATTCTCTCCATCCAAGTTATGTATTAGTTTATATATTTTCCATGCTTTGACAAGTGTACAAAACAAAGCTAAGCATTTGTGCGAGCGTACTCCGCTGGCATCAGGGCCTGTTGTCCATAGGTCGATAATCGAACCCACAACCTCATTCACAGCTGTATATTACGTCACAGTCACTGAGCCACTGCGATGGGTGGCGGTGAAGGCTAGAGACGGGATACAGGCCGAGAAATAGCGGAGACGCATGTTGAACAAGGAATACCTGAACAGCGTCTTTTTCTTTGCACCTGTCAACTGTACATATCTTATGTACGAGGCAAAGTGTTGAGCCGTGAGAAGGGTGAATCATTCAATGGCAGGAATAAAGCCACCATTGGTGATGCGGCGAGAGTTCCGGAGGAGCGTAGCAAAGAGTAAAAAGGGAAGCAGATTCAGGAAAGAACCAACGCTCACATCGAGGGAAGCTTAGAAAGGCAGGAAACAAAAGTGAATGTCAAAACGAGCCAAATGCGAGGGGCAAGAACGACAATTCACTTTACGGAAAATCAATGATTTTCATTTTATATCGTACAGTTTCTTTTTGCCATTCGTTCGTTTAGTTGCCTTCAGTATTTTTTGCTTATTCCTCGCTGCCATCCTGCCTCGTCTACGTCTCGCAGACTTTCACGGGCAAAGAGGCACGCGAAGGAGTCGAAAATAGAAACGACCAGTCGAGTAACGTACACACCTTGCGAAAGCAGTGGAAGTGGGGGGGAGGTACGATGGGGGAAAGGGAGTGCGGCGAAGGGAGCTGGGCTTGGGCTTTGACGTGGTGCGGAACTGGGGTGTAAAGCCGGAAACGCAAGGAGGGTTCCGTTTTCCGAGCGTTATTCATGGCACGCCGATTGCTGGGAGGGAGAAATAAAGGGAGAAGGTGGGCGGCGTGGTAAGGTACGGGCTTCTTCCTTCGGCTCCCGACGAGCCTCCTGGGGAATCGGGGGGAACGTCGCGCGGCGTCAGAGCAATCAAGCCTCGGCGATTCCTGCCACGCCCGCGTGCGCGCGTCGCTAAGGGACGCCGGCAAGCTCCAGTTGTGGCCGCCGGAAGCAGGGAGACCGCAGCTTAGAAAGTATGATTGCCTTGTGGTTATGTATGTGGCCGAGCCAGCGCACTGGGGCCTTCAACGATGTTTCGCAAACGAACCGGGAGCGAGCAGCGGACGCGGCCCGTTTAAAGGAGTACTGACACAAAATTTCGCGGCCGAGATAGGCTGCTGGATCGATTCCCGTGTACATGCGTGTACCATCTGCAAAATATCGACGGCGAATAAAGCTTGGAAGGTATTTTATATGAATTTTGAAGTTCGCGAGCGCGATCCAGCATTATAGGCCGCACCTGGCGGCATTGACACCCTCGGAGGTGACCCGAGGTGACCCCCTACTAACAAGTTATGATGACGTCGTAGCCGCCATTTCTGTTTTGACGCGCTCGCCGCTGCATACCGCTGCGCTGCTTGGTGACTGCTCGGCGGCTGCTCGCGGGTGTGCGGCCGCGCCGCGCGCGTTGAAAGTTTTGTGTTTGGCGACACTACAGCTTTCCCTGTGCTGCCTGGGCTTCAGTGACAGGCCACAATGCCGAAATCCTTCTGCGCTGTTTCCTTCTGCACCTCGAAGTTGGGATCAGGCGTATCGCTGCATACGTTTCCCCGCGACGAACTTCGGCAGCTGAAGTGGATCGAGTTCGTGCGCGCTTGTGGACGTCAGGAGTATCAGGACTGGTCCCCCGTGCAGAACAGTCGCGTTTGCGGGCTCCATTTCGAGGCGCATTGCTTTACCACAAAGGCGCCGGACTTGGCGTACATGGGTCTTCCGACTCGACCCTGTGCATCGCTCACGTCTGGTGCTGAGGTGTTACCTAGCTTTTTTCGGCACCAACAACTTGAAGGGCATCACAATGTTGTCCAGTGATTCAATCGGATAATGAACGTAGAAAAAGCGAACAAACTCTGGCTAAATGAATTGCCCTGCAGAACATTTGTGCACGAATGTGTCGGGTCTTACCATTGTACATTGCCGACGCGAGGTTCATCGTGGTCGTCGTCGCTGGTATCGCGGCCGCTTCCCGACGAATCGCTCCTCGCCAGCGGGTGAAACCTGAAGTGATTCGCCACGTCGAAAATTCCTTCCATCCCCGCTGCAAGAAAATCGTCGCCATCAGACGACGATGAGCCCGACGACGACAGCGAGGACGATAACGGCGACGACATCACGCAGCACGTGTGACAATTAAGCGAATGCAAGCAGACGATGCAGACCGCGCGGAAGTGCGTCACTGTTCTGTGTGCTCACGTGACCGAGCGTTTCACTCGCTAGGTGGTGATAGTTGCACCCGGCGGCTTGTCGTTTTTGGAGCTCTGTCAAACCGAAACTGAGGCTGTGTCGGTAATGAGGAGCTTGTAATTAATTATCTGTCGCGCGCTGCAGCAAACGATGTGCCGTGTTAGGACAACAGGCACCCCAGCAACACATTGCAGCGAAAAAACACGGTGCGAAAATGTTTGTGTCAGGACTCCTTTAAGCGATTCCTGCAAGACCATGGTTACAATGCAATGAAACTAGAGCAGCAAGTCTCGACCAGCGCCTCCCCTCACTGCCTCGACTGAAGGCTGGAAAAGCAGAAGCTGCGTTATGCTTGTCAAAAAGCTACATAAAGTAAGGTAGGAGGGGAGTAGAAAGTCCATGAGCTAAAGTTGCACCATCAGTGCACATTGGCCGGCTGTGTTATACACAAACAGCGAGCAAGAAAGGAGCACAACAAGGACATGAATTCGTATGTTGTATCGCTGAAACTATCCGAAAAGCTTCTTGAAGTTGCGGTGTAGTTACTTCAGTGAGTGATCTATTTGATAATTTAAAGAATCTGCGTAGAGGTCATAGAAAAGATACTCACAATAATGCGACTGGATGAGTCATATGTGGTTGCTGATCGAACTCGATATTGATGGGCATTTGCTAATAGTGTCAAATGACGGGTTCCCAATTGCCGTTTTTCAGCAATTGAGCACCTTAAATGTTCTGTTGTCATTCGAACTGATGTTTTGTGATTATGCTTCTATGCTTCTATGGTATGAGATGTTGACTTTATAAATGCTCGAGTTGATAATCTTAATAAGGGCGACTAATAACTACCCGACTCAGCCTCTTGTACAAAGCTCTCCACGAAGCCTGCCTGAGGACGTGCGCTTCTACGAATAGCTTTTTTTTTAAAGTAATGTTTTTGTGAAGAAGAAAACTGTCTATGAAATGATTCTCTGCGTGTCGAATCAAATGGTTGAAACTTAAAACAAACTTTTTCTTAAATTTTGTTACGTTTGTGCGAAACGAAGAGAAATTCACATGTTGGTGTTGTCGAATACGATTGTTTTAGATGATTCACTTTTGAATATAGAGGTATGCATTCAACGAATTGCCAGGTTTACAAAACCAATCGCGTTATCATATATATTGAAGCGCATATTTCCTCCTTTTTTGGCTTCTTGTTTCAGAAGAGCCAGAAGAGCTCTTCTACGTCGCTTAGCTAAACGTGAACTGGTTTGACAGTGTTAAATTAAAAAAAAAAGAGCAAGAAAAACGA